>BQNB010034727.1:0-51394 GCA_026074375.1 Tanacetum coccineum
AAGTATGGCGGAACTTTCATCGCTTAGGAAAGCGGCTGAAATTTGTTCGATTTTGTGTTTGTTACTAACGAGTTCCTTGAGAAATTTTCCATAGTTGGGAATTTCGGCTTAAACGTCGACAAGAGATACGTTGATTCGAATGGCTCGAATCATTTTGAGGAATTTTCCGTATTGAGCTTACATTTTCTCTTTTCTAAGGCGTTGAGGATATGAGACTTTTGGTTTGTACCATTTTGGTATCGGTATTTCTTTAACTGGTTTTGGTTCTATAGGTTTGGGTTAAGGTGTAGGTTCATCATCTTCATCATCGCTATCAAAATTGATAGGAGCTTCAGAATCATTAGGTTGATCATTTGGGTTGATTGATGGGTCATAGGATTTACCACTTCGTGTAAATACGGTATTTACATGTTTGTTTCGAGCTTGTGGTAGTTGATAAGGTTTAGATGAGCTACCTTTTAGGTTTGATTGAGTGTTATTGGGAAGAGATCCAGAAGGTCGGACAGATTGCTTGTTAGCAAATCTGTCAAATTTAGCTTTGAGATTTTGGATTGAGGCTTGATGATTTTTGGTTGTTGTTTCGAGTTTGTTTTTAGATCCATAAAAGTATATTTTACAAAAGAATTAGTCGAGTGTTGAGATTTTTTGAATTCGCTTAGTTGTTTTTAAAGGTCTGGTTTATCATTAGAGTTAGATTGATAGTTGTCTCGGTTGTAATCGTTTCTTCCGCTTGAACGCCAATTATCGCTGTTTGAATCACGGTCGCGGTAATCATTGTAAAAACGAGTACGATGGAAGGTTTGCATAAATTTTGCTTCTTCTTCATGGGACATGGGTATGTCATCATCGTTATGATTAGGGTTTAATTGTTTTGAACGAGATTGAAATTCTTTATACTAAGCATCCATTTTCATGGTCATGGCATCCATTCGGGCCATAATTTTGTCAGTGTTAAAATTACTGCTACCTTCATCAGTGAAAGCAACGGTTTTCTTAAGAGATGCTTTTGTTTTTTGGTTTTTAGCTTAGTCGAGCTTGAGTAAGACTTTGTCTTCAAGAAGTTGATAATCTTGATTCGGAGTTTTATAGAGGAAAATACCACCGGCTGCGGTATTTAGAACTTCTTTGGTAGTTTTGTTAAGGGTGTGATAAAATATTTTTATGATGTTACCTTTGGATAGATTGTGACCATGGCAATTTCTGAGCATTTCCTTCATACGAAGCCAAGCACCAGTTAGAGATTCGTTTTCATGTTGAGAAAAGGCTCGGATTTCTCTGAGGAGTCAATTGAAAAGAGCTGGGGGGAAAGAATATGCTAATGAAAGCGTTTTGAAGTTCATCCCATATTTTGATAGTTCCTTCGTTTAGTTCATCCAGCCTTGTTTTTGCTTCTCAAGTGAGTGATATGGGAAACATCATTAGGCGGACAACTTCATTCTCGGTGTCTTTGTATTTAAACATATCACGTATTCTAAGGAATTCGTAAATGTGTTTATGAGGATCGGTTTTGATTATACCATCGAATTGGTTTCCTTTGACAAGATTCAATTGGTTACCTTTAATGGCAAATTCGTTTGTGGTTTCAGGAATGTTGATTGCGGAACCGGGAGTCAGAGCGACAACACCGTTGGAAGCCCACATGGGTTCGCCATCCATTGGATTAAGGTTTTGAAGTGTAATGAGAAAGTGACGGAAGTAATTGATGTCGAGAATTGGCGCGTAGACAAATCTCGGCTGCTGAGGTGGATTGTTTCTTTGTTCGAATGGAACTTATCTGTTTTGTCGATAAAGTCTTCAATTCAGAGTACGTTCAGGTTAAGTTAATGGCTCAACAAGTTCAGAGTTGGAAGCACATGTATGCATCCAAAGGAGAATTTGTTTGGGTCAGTTTTCCAGAAAACTGTACGGCGATTTTTGAAAAAGAGGGGTAATGTTAAAAATTATTTTAAAAGTTTGATTACAGAACAACTTTGAAATCCCCAGCAACGGCGTCAAAAACTTTAATGTGTTTTAAAAACTTTAAGTTTATAAGACTAAAATTACCAGTTATTAGATGGAAACACACGGGTAAAAGTATAACCCACGTATATAGTATAATCTTTTTAGGTAAGACCTGCTCGTCCACAAGGATTTGCCTAGTGTTTGAATAATCAGATGAAAAATAAACTTAACAAACATAAAATAAACTAAATTGAATTCAATAATGAGAAAGATTACTACTTGGATAATTTCATATAACTCATAAGCAATGGTGATAGTTACGATCTCAAACTTAGGACTTTAATTTATAAAAAGGGTTTTCTCGTCAGAAAATGTTTTCACAAATTAACTTTTTTACTTAAGACTTATATTTAGTTAACTCGATCAAATGTGTCACTCAAATAATCCAGTTGCTATTATATCAAATCTATTTTGCTTATCAAATAACGTAAGTGGATTTCTCGTCACAAACGATAATGATCGTAGACAAATCTTTAAAACTATATAGTTTACAACGGGTCTTTCGACCTATACTGGTGTGAGTATATAATCAAATTTGATAATCAAAGTTGATAAGATTGGACACGATAGGATTTTAACATAAGCTTAAGATTAACAAGATCGTAATTCTACCAAACGCTTGTTCATTATATTATTTTCTCCGAGTAGTCATGAGATATTTAGCCTCTCATGGCTATGAAGTTCATAACAAAATTAAGTAGATAAACAAGAAACTTACTATGTTCGGGTAAAAATATGGATCAAACTCTACCCGTAACAAATATAGAATCTTAGTACAACCTTTATTTCTTCTAAATTCTTTGATGTTCTTTTTCGTTTTTCATGGTTTGATCTTCAATCTTCAACTTTAAGTGTTTGTGAAGTGGAATATGATTGAGGGAATTGAGAGGAATGATAATGATTTGATGAAGAGATGATTGATTGATATTAAGATATGAAAAGTGTGTGAAATTCGTCTAAATTTATAGGCTGAATTTGGGGTCGAAGTGCGGCGCACAAGAGATATTTTGCGGCGTACTTTGGTTAAGTTGGTGGGAAAATCATAAATGTTGCATGGATGTGCGGCGCACAAAAGAAATTGTGCGGCGTACTTGCTGAGTTAATGAAGTTTTTTCATTTAATTTCATTTAATTCTTGGACTCAGTATGAAGTGCGGCGTATAAAGGAAATGTGCGGCATACTTGAGGTCTTTTTCAGCTTTGGTTTTTCTTTTCTTTTATCTTGCTTTCCAATAAATATAAACACTTAAACTTTGTTCTTTTTTAGCTCGGGATGACTTCAAGTGAACCTGCATATAATTCATGCTATTAAGTATCGAGAGTTCACGAGAAATGATAAAATATATATAAATAACGTCGCCAAAAATATGTATAATTAAGGCGTTATCAAATCTCTTTACACTTAGCTGTTGCTTGCCCTCAAGCAATTAAAGCGAGAAAAACAAGATCATTTATCATGACGTGGAGAAAATTTATATTAAACAAGTGTTTACCGATTTAGATAACTTTTCAGGCATACGCTCATAACAGAGCACCTCACAAGGGATGTGTTTGATTTTTAATTCACTGGAGCCACTCAGTTAGAGTTTATAATTATGAAGACACTTAGATGCGCAAACATAATCTTGATAGCTACTATAGGCTTGTGCAAAACACATAAACATGACCGATGGGGCGTGAGCACCAAACAAAATCTCCAAAGGGGCAGAACTTGATACTGACGAGGGTGAATAGCATATACTGATCTCTTGTGCCAAAACTTAAGCCTTAAACTTTAAACTTTTATTTCTTCTTCTTTTTTATACCATTGTGATAACTATGGCTGCCACGAAACTTTTTTTTTCAACTTTGATTTCTTTAGCGGAATAGCACTAAAAGGGAGTGTTGCAGATACATGAGTTTACTGGATTTATAACACCTCATAACATATGATTTTATCTATAAATTAATCTCACTGCGGTCTAGTAAATGATGATCAAGCACAAGTTCTATAGCTACTAAATTACCGGCTTACTCATTTAATTTTCAACCATTACCATTGCTCTAGAAAAGGCGACAAATTACAAATACACGGCCGTAACGACGGATGAGACACTTGCAATTGCATTCAAACCTTAACTCGAATAAGCTAAAGGCATCAATTATCTTATGTACCAAAGGTGGGTACCTGAATTCTTCTAAGGCTTTAAATTCTCACAATTTAGTGGACTAGTTTTGTGCTAGTTATAGTGTCAATCCGGTTAGACTTGCCTTACTAAGAGCATATTTTATATTTAAAAGAAAAGCATATATATATTTTTAAGATTTTCATAAAAAATTACAAGGCAAACATGGAGAGATATGATTAATTTTTCCTATTTGGCTCCCCTCCAAACTTAAGTTGAACATTGCCCTCAATGTGATAACTGATAAACTAAAAAATAGGGAAAATTAAGGGAAAACGGTACTTCCTGAGGCATAGAGAAATGTAGCTGTTAAAGAGCTATCCTTGAGCATATGTCATAATTTTCCAGGCTTAAGCTATATTACCTTTAAAAGTAAACACACAAAAGTACACAAAAAGAAAATATTTTTAGGGATTTTTTTTCCAAAATGAGAATAGTATAGATGAGTAGAGTTGAATGGAGGAGGGACTCCTCCACACTTAAATAAACCACGGGTTGCCTCCCGAGAAGCGTTTAATTTTTAAGAGATTCGTTAGCTAGACTCCTGCTTCTAGAGTTCATTCTTTTGGAAAGAAGGGAGTGATTGTTTCCCTTTTGTCATTATAATCTTCTTCTTCTTGATTTAGCTTCAGTCGATGGCTGTTAACAATGAATGTTTTTCCATCTTTTCCATATAATTCAACATATCCATATGGATATTGGTGTTTTACAACGTATGGTCCTAGCCAGCGAAATCTGAGTTTTGGCTGTTTGAATTTATATTTTGAATGAAAGAATAGCACTTTGTTTCCATGTTTAACTTCTTTTCTCATCTTGAGTTTCCTGTCATGACAAACTTTTGTTCTTGCCTTTTATAGACGAGAGTCTTTATAGGCTTGATATATGAATTCGTCTAACTCATGTAATTGGAACATTCATTTCTCACCAGCAGTGATGAGATCTGGATTACAGTTTTTCAAGGCCCAGTATCACGGTGTTTAATTTCAAATGGCAGGTGGCAGTTTTTACCATATACGAGCTTGTATGGTGTGGTAGCGGTTGGTGTTTTGAAAGCAGTACGAAAAGCCCACGGAGTATCATCAAGTTTTCTTGACCACATTGCAGGATTATCTTTAAGAGTTTTATCAAGAATTCTTTTAAGGGCTCTATTCGTGTTTTCAACTTGACTACTTGTTTGAAGGTGGTAATATGTAGAGAATCGATGGTTAACTCCATATATTTTCATGGTTTTCTCCATTATCATTTGGTAGAAATGAGTTCCTCGATCGCTTAAAAGAGCTTTAGGTATTCCGAAACAACAGAATAGTTTCTTTAGAAAAGTAACAACTCTGGCATTGTTTGTTGGTAGAGCTTGTGCTTTGTCCCACTTAGATACATAGTCGACAGCGACTAAGACGTATTCGAATTTTTATGACATCAGAAAAGGTCCCATGAAATCGATACCCCACATGTCAAAAAATTCGCATACTTGAATGCTGTTTAAAGGCATCTCAACACGTTTTGAAATATTTCTTGTCTTTTGACAAGCTTTGCAAAGGCGAACTTGAGTATGAGCTTCTTTGATGATGGTTGGTCAGTAAAAGCCTGAGTCTAAGACTTTTTTAGTAGTTCGGTTACGTTTGGTCCATATATGTCCACTTTGGTTGATGTCCGTGGTGACATTGATCTAAAATGGTTCGGGTTTCTGGTCCAGATACACAGCGTCTGATCATACCATCAGAACATACTTTGAAAAGATAGGGTTCTTCCCAAAAGTAGTGTTTGATGTTAGAGAAGAATTGTTCTTTTATTGGTATGTCATCCCTTTTGGTATAATATCACCCACCAAATAGTTTGCAAAGTCTGCGAACCATAATTCATCTCTGGTGTTATTTTCCATAAAGTTTTCTCCAAGAAAGTTGTCATCAACTCCACTGTCATCACTTGTCTTGTTATTTTCAATCCAAGATAAGTGATCGACAACAACATTTTCTGTACCTCTTTATTCTTTGATTTCTATATCGAATTCTTGTAGGAGTAGAATCCATCGAATAAGACGGGGTTTTGCGTCTTGTTTCTTAAATAGATGTTTTAAGGCGAGTGATCATGTGTGAAGCAATATTTGTGATAGCATTAAGATAGATCTAAAATTTGTAAGATGCAAAAAACTACAGCCATATGTTCTTTCTCGGTTTATGGTGTATTTTTTGTGAGCGCTGGTTGAGAGTTTGCTTGCGAAGTAGATAGGTTGAAAGTTTTATACAGTCTTTTTGACCTAAGAAGAAACTTCCAACGTGCGAAGTCACTTGCATCACACCATAATTTCAAACCCGGAAGATTCCATTTGTCTTATCGCTCATAGAAGCACATTTAGTTTCCTCTTTAATAATTCTAAATGCCTTTTTGACATTCATCATCGAATTCGAACGGAATATCTTTTTCAAGCAGCTTAGTAAGAGGTCAGGCAATTTTTGAGAAATCTTTAAAAAATCTTCGGTAAAAACTGGCATGTCCTAGAAAGCTTCTAACACCTTTGATATTAGTAGGGGGTGGAAGTTTTGAAATTACGTCGATTTTTGCTTTGTCAACTTCAAGTCCTGCGCTAGACACCTTGTGTCCAAGCACAATTCCTTCTTTGACCATGAAGTGACATTTTTCCCAATTAAGGACAAGATGAGCATCTTTACAACGCTGAAGCATTTTATCAAGGTTGTTTAGGCATTTGTCGAAAGAGTTTCCAAAGACGGAGAAATCGTCCATGAATAATTCAACATATTCTTCAATAATGTCATGAAAGATTGCCAGCATGCACCTTTGGAATGTAGCTGGAGCATTACATAATTCGAAAGGCATTCGCCTATAAGCGGTAATGTACCACGAAAGGACATTGAATGTTTTGTTTTCTTTGGTTCTATGATGATCGATAGGAATTGAAATATATCCCAAAAAACCGTCGAGAAAACAGAAATATTTATTTCCTGCGAGTCTTTCCAATATTTGATCCATAAATTGCAAAGGAAAATGATCTTTTGCGGTTGCTTTATTGAGTTTATGATAATCGATGCATACTCGCCAACCCGTAACGGTTCTTGTTGGGACAAGTTCATCATTTTGTTTATGACTACTGTAATATTGCCTTTCTTTGGTACACAATGAATAGGACTAACCCAAGGATTATCGACAATTGGATAAATAATACTAGTATTCAAGAGTTTTACGATTTCTTTCTTAACAACTTCTTGCATATTTAGATTTAACCTTCTCTGTTTTTGGACAACTAGTTTTTTATCATCCAGAAGTTGTATCTTGTGTTTACAGAATGATGGGCAGATACCAGAAATGTCCGTTGGTTTCCAGGCAAATGCTTCTTTATGTTTTTTAAGGACAGATGCAAGTTTGCTTTTGTTTTGAGCAGAGAGTTAAGATGATATGATTACAGGAAGAAAATATGGTTCTTCTAAAAATACATATTCTAAGTTATCAGGAAGAGGTTTGAGTTCGAGATCCGTAGGAGGTTCTTCGAGAGATGTCTTGATTTTATAATCTGTGTTGATGGAGATTTTCTCAAATTTCGGTTCTTCATCGGACTCAGGGTCATAGTTTTCATTTGAAGCCATTGTTATGAATTTATCAAATTTAAAAAATATTTCTTCTTCGAGAATGGTTCCTTCGATGGAATGGAGGATTTTGCTTCCTTCGTCTAGAAGAGTATCAAAATCTTCTTTTAAGATTTCATCGATAACATCGATACTAAAACATGTATCATCGTTTGAATAAGAGTGTTTAATGGCAAAGTCAATATTAAGTTTGAATAAGAGTGTTTAATCAGAGTCAATGATTAAAAGATCATTCGTTCATGTCCCAACTCCAAGATGTAGTTGTTTCTGTTTTACTCGAATTACTACTGCATCAGCATATGTGAAGAAAGGGTCGTCCCAAGATGAAGAGGAACTTTGCAACCTTCTTCCTTTCGAAGAATAACTAAATCGACAGGAAATTTGAATTAACCAACTCAAGGAGCATATATTTAGCTATTCAAGAGGGCACAGGAATGACCTGGTTCGGCTAATCTTATCTCATTTTAGTAGTTTTAAAGAGTTTCGAGAGATAGTTTTGCATATAAGGAATATAACATAAGGTTAATGCTAGCACCAAGGTCGGCTAAAGCATTACAGGAGAAAGTTTTATTGAAGTTACATGGAATAAGGAAACTTTTGGGGTCTCCAAGTTTGGGTGGAACTTTATTTTGAAGAATGGCGAAACTTTCATCGCTTAGAAAAGTGACAGAAATTTGTTCGATTTTGTGTTTGCTATTTATTAGTTCTTTGATAAATTTGTCTAGTAGGCAATCCGGCAAAGTCCCAGTCGACAAAAGGTACGTTGATACGGATGGGGGCCGGGGGGGGGCCCCCGGCTCGATCATGTCGAGGAATTTCCACGTATATGGTGCCTCCCATATTTTTTCCTTAGGCTTTGAGGATATGGATTTTTGGTTTGTATGGTTTGGGTAACAATGTTTCTTTAACTGGTTTCGGAGGTTTGAATTTTGGTTTATGTAGGTTCATCGTCTTCAACATCACAATCGAAGTTTAAGGGTTTTCAGAATTATTTTGTTGATCATTTAGGTTATCTGGTGAGTCATAGGATTTACCACTTCTTATGAATACGGCATTCACAATGCTTATTACAGATTGGGTGGTTGATAGGCTTTAGCGTTGTTACCTTCGTGGTTTGGGTTTAAGTGTTGCTTGAAGAGATCTAGAAGGACGACCAATTGCTTGTCAGGAGTCTGTCGAATTTAGCTTTCATGTTTTTGATTGAGCTAATATTTTTGCTACTATTATCAGAGTTGAGTTTTAAGTTCCATGAATGTTTCTTGACAAAAGCGTTGGTTGATTGCTGAGATTTCATGAAATCGTTGAATTGTCTTTGAAGATCATAGGATTTATCATCGGTGTTAGATCGGTAGTTGTCTCGGTTGTAATCATTCCGTCCGCTTGAACGCCAATTATTAACATTCGAGTCCTCATCGTGATAATCCTTGTAAAAACAAGTCTTACGTGAAAATTTTCAATGAATTTAGCTTTCTCTTCCACGGACATAGGTATGTCGATCATCAACCAAGATCGTGGGTTGGTTGTTTTGCACGAGATTGGTGTTCTTTTATACAGAACATCCATTTATTATGGTCATGACATCCATTTGGCCATAATTTTGTCCGTGTTCGGAATTACTTGCTACCTTTCATCGGCGAAAGAAACGATTTTCTTAAGAGATGATTTGGTTTTTTGATTTTTAGCCTAGTCGAGATTGAGTAAGACTTTATCTTCGAGAAGCTGATAAGCTTGATTTGATGTTTTATATAGGAAAATACCACTGGCTGCGGCATTTAAAACTTCTTGGTTTTTCATTGAGACAATGGTATTAAGATTTTTGATTAATATTGTTGCTTTGGACAGATAATGACCATAGGCAAATTCTGATGCTTTTCCTTCATTACGAAGCCAGCATCGGTTAGAGATTTATTTTCCATGTTGAGAAAAGGCACGGATTTTCACCAAGGAGTAGGTCGAAAATGAGCTGGGTGAAATAATCTGCTAATGTAAATCGTTTTTGAAGTTTATCCCATGTTTCGATAGTTTTTTCCCTTCATTGAGTTCGTCCAACCATGTGTTTTGCTTCCCACAGTTATGATAGGGTAACATCATTAGCGGGAACAACTTAATTCTCTGGTATCTCTGTATTAAAACAGATTGCAGATTCCGAGGAATACATGAATGAGTTTTAATGAGGATCCCGTTTTGGTATCAACCAGCAAATTGGTTTCCTTTGACAGAAGTCAAGTGGTTACCTTTGGCAAATTCGTCAGCGGGTTCAGAATAGTTATCGCAAAACGGGAGTCACAACGACAACATGGTCGGAAGCTCAACAAGGTTCATCATCCATTGGATCGATAATTTCGAAGAATAATCAAGAGAATTGACAGAAAGTAATTGATGTTGATAGTATCGCGGATAGAACAATCTTGGGTGTTGAGTTGAGAATTATTTTCTTTGATCGCATGGAACTTTTTGTTTAATCGATGAAGTCTTCGATCAGAGAACGTTCAGGTTCAGGTAATGGTTCAAAACAAGTTTCATGAATTGAAAAGCACTGTATGCATCCAAAGGAGTAAAATTTTTTGGGTCAGTTTGTCAGAAAACTGTACTAAATTACAGAAATAATCTAACTGCGATTTTTGAAAAGAGGGGGGTTTAAAATAAATTTCCAGATTGATACAGAACAACTTAGAAATCCCCGGCAGTGGCGCCAAAAACATTGATGTGTTTTAAAAAGCTTTAAATTTATAATGACTGAAAAAAACCAATTTTATTATAGGAAACACACGGTAAAAGTATATACCCTACATATATAGTAAGAAATCTTTTTTAGGTAAGACAAGGTCGTCCACAGATTTTAGTAGTGTTCAAATAATCAGAAGAAAATTAGACTTTAACAATTTTGAAAAAGACTTATGTTTTACTAGTGATAATAAGATGACTCCCGGATATTGAGGAATAATTTATAAGTAGTGGAAATGAATTAAGACCTGATGGAACTTATTAACTTATAAAAAGGAATTTCTCGTCAGAAAAAGATTTCACACAAATGAACTTAAATTAAGCTTAAGACTTATATTTAGTTAGGTCTAGAACAGCATGTGTCACTCAAATGATCCAGTTACTTATATATCTAAAACCTTATTTTGTTTATCAATTACATAAAAAAGGGTGGATTTCTCGACACAATACGACAAAGACCATATACAAATCTTTAAACTATATAAGATCTAACGGGTCTATCGACCTATACCGATATGATTAATATATGTTGGATTATGTGAGTTGGTTTCGCATGTTATACGTTAGAAATACGTGAGCCTAATGAGGCCACACATGTTAATACACGAAAATACATTATAATTACTTCACTAATAACCTATCTAAATAGTGCGTTAATTACGTTACTATGTTAACTAATTTAAAACGGATATATTAAATCTTATAAAACCAAGGGAATAAAGCTGGACAAAAAGAGAAACCGAACCCATAAGGGAGCCCAATGTATTGGCCGACCCTCTCGGTCTATAATTGGTGTATGGGCCGGCTATGGAGAGGAGAAAAAAGGAAAGTGGAAAAAGATTGATATATATGGAAAAATAAGTGCTTTATCTTGTTCTAAAGCATTAGGGTTGGGTGCCCATATAAACCTCTACCCTAAACCTCATTAATCATCCATTCATCTAAAATAACAACCAAGAAATTCGGTGCTATCCCTTTCTCCTCATAACCCTATAACCGAAACACCTAAAACCTTTTATTGTTTTTGGGTTTTCTCCTCATAGAAACCCTAACCGAAACCCTAAAACCCTTTTAGGGGTTTTTTGTTCTTTCATTTCCAAAACCAAGTCTGATCCGAAAAACCCTTTAGGGTTTTTCGTTTACTCTCTCCTCCCTTCTTAGACCGTTCTTAGATTTAACACACGGTGTATGTTTGGTGTTTCCTCCCTTGTTTGACCCAACACACAACAACTATGCTTAGGGTGTTTTATTATGGTTTGAAGTTTGTAATTAGGGTTTCCACTACAACCCTCAATAGGGTTTTGACTTGTTGATTAGCTCAAGGCTCACAAGGTGAGCGTTTTAGGAATCGGTATAACAACAAGAGGGTGTTTTGGTTTCGTGAAGTCAAGTCTAGACAGCTATTCGTCGTAATTCACGTTGACGTGATTAGTGAGAGCAACCATAGAATGTGGTAATTTAACCACTAATTCTTTTCCAAGGTAAATTGCAAGAGGTAAGATTTTCTCCTTTATTAATTGTGTTAATGTCAAGTGCTGAAACTAGATCCAACTGATGCGTACTTGTGGCTAATTGGTTACCTAGTTATTTTAAATCCAACAGTGGTATTAGAGCCAACTCGGTTAGGGCATTATGTTACACGTTATTTTAATATACACGCACCGACTAGTTTACGATGCTATATCAAAACAATTGCTTGATTCTGTTGTTTTAGGTATTTAAGTTTTTTGTTTTAAATAGTAAAACTTGGCAAATATATCAAATCTTGCCCATATATTAAATAAATTATAGAGATCTAGATGCTTGAAAATTATTAATTGTTAAATAGGTTAAAAAGGAATTAAAATTAAATTGTTAATTTAGTAGATTTGTTTCCTTTTTTATTATGATTATTTTGGAAAGTAAATTACACTACATATATAAAAGATCACATGATTTTTATTATGTAATAAAAAATTTTATTTTTGGAAACCAGATCTTTTAGAATATTTAGTCTGGATATTTGTTTCCTACTATCCGCCATAAAAGACTTTTTCAATCACATTATGTGTGTTGCCTAGGGCGATCTAGGTACTCGAGCTGAAAATCTATCCTGAGGGGTCATTATGGTTCTCCATTGGGGAAAGACGCGCAAGAGTACTACTAACTCCGGTCATTTTATATGCTACTTGTTTCTTTTAATGTCATCTTAATGGTTAGTCTGTTTAAATGTGCTTTATTTGTTTACTTGATTCCTTGTTACACAATCCAACAAAATAAACTACGGACTAAAACTTAAAGTGAAAGGATATGTAAAATGATCAAGTAATTACCCTTCTGCATAATATGTTCCTATGTGCCTCAATTTGTTTTTGTGTAAAACTGGATTTTTTGAGAAAATAAACTAGATATTATATTATGAAAACCTGTTTTTTTGATTTACAAAAAATTCGGAACATTATGGATCTATGGGAAGTACAATCTTCATCCACTTAGAACAAACTAAAATAGAAGTTAAGGCTGACATTCCTAAAGAATTTCCGATTTTAATAAGCTTTCTTCTCTGCGCTGACTGCTGTTTCTCACGCTATCTTTGTGTGTTCAATTGGAGTTGTAGCACGAACCCAATGATCACTACAATATCTTATAAAAGGATTTTAAAACTAGAGCTTAACAAATTTTTTTGCATGCTTCTTTGTACAAACAATATTAACACATTTACTGAATACCCCATGTGAAAAAATTTTAAGTCTAAGCCCCCCAACCAAGACAACATTCATTATGGCTTATGGGCCCTCTTTGGACAGACCGTAGGGTCATTCCAACCTAGAAGGCTAATTTCTTTTACTGGACAGACCTTATGGCTATTTTTTACAAACGTACTTGCTTATTATACTTAAATCTGTGTATGACTAGTCAAATCCGTGGACCCTAACCACTCGGCATAAGAATAGACTAAACATCTCTTTGACAATAAATACATGTTTACTATTGTCATGACAAGTCCCATAAATCTAATGAGTTGCATCGGATGCCATGTAAACGCTCGGTTAAGTCGCTTACTCTCCTTGCCCTACTTGTTTACTCGTTGGGTCAGACCTTTGGTAAGAAGTTGGGAGACAAGTTGATCTTAGTCTACTAATAAATTATATTGGGTAGTTAATTCTATTAAGAATTAATTCCTCGAAAATACTAAAATGTGAACTTGCTAATGTCTGATCAATTGTGTTATTGCAACATAATTCGTAAACGAAAGTTTGTTTTCTCAAAAATACAAACATAGTCTCTTTTCCTAGTTAAAAGAGTGAGACTTACTCCTATCTCTTCTCCTTGCTTAACAAAACAAAGATAGGATTACAATTGAAGTTTTCTCATTAAATTTAAACTTACTTTCAATCTAAGTAAATTTTCTGGACTCATTTCATTCCTTATAGTGCTAAACACCCTTGTGCTGGCAAGTAGAAACCGTATTAAGGAGGAATTGCATGCTAAAATATTCAAGTTAATGAAAGCATGAATGGCTAGTCCCTCATCTACATAAGTAGAACTTCATATACTCTATTCAATACCGTAAGGACGTTGCAAATGTAGATAGTTCTAAATAAAGTAGGAAAGTAAATAAATCGCTATTTGCTTTCTACTGGTGATGTAACACTTACAATGTTGACAAATCCAGTGGAAGCTTTGCATTTTATAACTGAAAAGACATTCATGTAATGTTGACAAATTCGGTGGGAGCTACAAGCTTTATTTCCTTGTTAGTTACCCATGTTATTTCTTACTTGCTTTGAAATAATTCATTGCTTTCCGAATATGAACAACCATAGTTTAAAGGAAGATTGCATTTTATTTATTAGATAACAAGTTGCCTTTCTGATGTTGCTTCCTGAAACTTTATCTATAGAATAATAATCAACAATTCCTTATTAAACATTATGTTCGAATCTACGTTTTAATATCAATACAATATCATATTGTGTATACAATCGAGCGCTTGTCGTACTGTTTGTCTACTTTAGATCATGTTGTCCCGTACACAAGTGGGAGAAATCTTAAGTGTGTGCAAGGAAAAACTATATCAATAAAATTATTGGTTATTCTACCGACCGCAAGAGTAAAGAAGCTAATAATTCAACTATGACTTAAACACACACGATGTTGTGTTGTCCCTATAACATTACCACCAAGATATTTGTAAAGCTACTTCAAATACACATTGACTACCATGTTTTAGTCAATATACTTAAGGGCTAAATTATATATCATAATTATGAAGTATGAAATTAACTTGAAATTACTATTGAACTCAAGAGTTTGCGTTCATAACCACTTTAGTTACTATAATTATGTATCCTGGTTGAGACTTAATTATAAAGTCTTTGAATTAATCAATGACACATAAAATAAAATAAGTGGTAAACTTATTATGTCTTCTTGTTAGGACATAAATATGAAGTCCTTGAATTATTCAAAGACTTATAACGTATACTTGACATGTTCTGTTTTCTTGTAAACACATGAACAATATAGGTTCTTTCACTATTCAAATAAGATATACGGTTAAAGCGAGCACGTTGTTTTAAAATACTTTGTATTTCAATTTTGGTTCGACCCAATTGACAAGTATTTGATCCAAAGAAAATTAAGTTATCTAAGGAATTCTGATGAAGTCTCACAATTCCAATACTCATAGAATACCACATTATTATGGTATGTCTAATGTGTTGAAACAAATTGTATTCATATTGTTTGATTTCTGATAACTTTAATTGCTCTAACCACCAAAATCCATCATATTTGAATTTGCGCCGTGTGTCATAATACACTCAATATAGTTCCAAACCTAGAATGTATTCAAAACATTTATCGATTATAGATTGGGATGATCCCATTATGTCATGATTAAAGTTCTAAATTGTTAATATCTTATTAATCATAATATTAATCAAACTAGAGATAATAACAGTAAAATGTGTTTTTGTTTTGTGTTTCCCTAATAAGACCAATTTTTATTATTGTTTTTTCTTAAAACTTAGTATTTAGAGAATTATCTCTACTTACAAAAGTAAGTGGGAGCATCTGAAAATCTTAAAGATATTCACAGAGAAAAAATACATAACATTCTGAATTCACTTTTTGATGACATACTGGGTTAAACATGAAAGAAAAATGTCAAACCAAAGTATAATGAAACTCTCATTCATAAATCCCACAAGGATAGCCTCATCCAATAGAGTGATATAACAATAACTGATGATATAAGTTAGATGTCATAAGTTAATCCTGCTAACTATAAAATGAATTATCACCTTTTGAAAGCTGATAAATATATTAAACTTAGAATGACAAGAGTACAGTCCTTAAAAGACAATCAATGTATTAGCTTGATTTGATCTTCACCAAACAGTAAAATTAAAGGTTAGAAAATTGAGTTTCTTTCTTTTGAGAAGGCTCATAATGACAAGATTGTAACACATATATAATGACATACTGATGATAAGAGTTTTTAATCTTACTCAAGCAATTGACTATAGATTTAAATATAACTTTTCTTACAACGCATTAAATATATACAGTAACTAATACATACATGAATTCTTGAAGTCAAAAATATATCGAATTAAGGTTCAATAACACTATCCTTAATGATTACCGTTGCGAGGACTGTTGCGAATCCCAAATTGTTATGAGTATAGTATTTGTGTACAAATGGCAATTAAGTTTTCTAACTCTTTTTTCACCCTTTAGATTACCTTTTGAGAGGACGTTGTGTAATCAAAAGTTTATGAGTTCAAAAATAATTTTTTATAAAAGTATACAAAGATTGTAATAAATCCAAGTGTGGATTGGATCATAAGCATCTAGTAGGTAAATCATAAGTTTTTAATTACAATATGAAATTTTTGATTAAATTAAGATAACATTTTGAGTACACCTGACATCAAGTGCGGGAGTCACTATGATTTTTTACCAAAAAATCATAATTAGGTAATAAACGTTATAGAAGTTAACATTTCATCTAAGCTAGAGTTAATCCTTAAGATTAGAATGACACTTCACTTGGGAATTTAAGGAAATAAAACAAACAACCTTGGAAAAAATGTTTTTTAAATAAACATATGCTTAAAAATCAGTCCACCATAATGCCAATATAATCATAGAAGCAAGTCTTAATGAGTGTCTTCCAACTTGATATAATTTAATAATAAAATCCTAAGTTTGTAAACTAGCTCGTCTTGCACTGTGCAAAAGTAACACCAATACTCAAACACACTATAAGAAATATATATAATATATATATCAAATATATATATATCTAATAATATATAATAAATAAAATATCTATAGTAAAATAAATCTAAAACTTATATTGTGAATGCGTCTTAGAGTTAACTATTTGCACAAGAGCAAGACGACTATCAACAACAGTAACTAATATGAGAGAGTTTATAAACTGCCACCAAACGGTAAAGCTAATTGAGAGTGGTTTAGGAATAGACAGTAAACAACAAGTGTTTATGAATAAATAAAGCGCATAATGTTGTTTGTGTACACAGATGCTAGAGGATATTCAATCCTAGTTATAGTAGGATTTCATCATTTATGATAAATTTGCTAACTAGATATGCTCAATTAAGAGCATTGTTGCAATACACATTAAAAAATGAATACTTTAACATTTATGAAACTGTAAAAAAGGCTGTCTTAGATAAGGTATGTTTCTAGACTATTCAAAACCTAAAAAGGATAATGTTACCTTTTCATACTATGAATCTTGCAATAGTAAGCAAATATACATACTCCACTCATAAAAACATTCATTAATTTGTGAATTTAAACAAGATTTTAAAAAGTTTGTACTCAGTTGACTATTTAGGCTTTCTTGCATAAACAGAGTTTAACATGTTGGACAACATGAAACTCAACTTACTAATTATTCTCATGCCAATCTGTTATTTGTAGATGTGGATAATTGGAATTGTAAGACAATTTTTTACTTTCTGATGAATAAAGATACTTGGTATTCGTTCTTCATTCATATAATAATTGTCATCCTATATTTGCATGTTTAATCCTTGAATAATTGTATTATTCTAAATATGTCTATTGTCAGTTAACAATATGGGAGTATTATTACATTAAGGCAAATATGAGTGTTGGTTATACATTTTGAATCTATGGATTGTTCCCACCAAACTCATATGTTATTCACAAGGGATGCATATTCGACACCCCAACCTCGATATTTTTACTTATTGGAACTGTCATGAGTAAGAAATCAAAATGGATTTATAGTCATCCTTAAGACTTGAGATGCAAGCCAGCTATTCCTGAGTAGGATATCACGTTTTTAAAGTATAAGCAAACGTTATCCCTGAATAAGGAAATTTATAAAGGACTATTCTGGAAGTGAGTTAAGCACATCCACAACACTTTGTAGTGCAATATAGAATTTGTTTCTCCACTTGATATGTGCCAGAATTATACCAATGGGCCCACTCCAGAATAATCGATAAATGAATTAGGGCCGTGAATCCCCAAGGGTAATCTAAGATGATTCATTGTTTACATTAGGTATATATGAATTAATTTCTTATAACGAGAAACATAATGTTGAACTATATGGAATGAGTTTAGGATCCATATCCATGTTTAACTGTATCAGTAACAAAGGGATGATATACAGCAAGAAATACATGACCATTAAAAGCTAAGTATTCTGTTCTATGAAACTTTTATCTCAAGTAATCTCATTACAAGGCAAGTGCGTAGTGTTTGCCTAGACGTTTCCATGCCAGTATAAATGCTAGACTGCTAACTCCAACTCCTAAGTGGGGAGCTGTTGGATTAAGAGAAGTAAGTCGCATGTTTATACGTTAGAATACGTGAGTCCTATAGGGGCACACATGTTAATACACAAAGAATACGTTTTATTACTTCACGAAATAAATATTTAAATAGTCGTTAATTACGTTACTTGTTTAACTAATTTAATGGATATATTAAATATAAAACCAAGGGACTAAACCGGACAAAACCCGAACCACAAGAGAGCCCATTGTTTGGCCGACTCCCCTAAGGTTCTAGAAGGGGTGTTTGGCCGGCTATGGAGAGGAGAAAAAAGAAAAAGGAAAATAAGATTAGATAAATATGTGCAAAGATGCTTATCTTGTTCCAAAAGCTTTAGGGTTGGGTGCCTATATAAACCCCCACCCTAAACCTCATTAATCATCCATTCAATCTAAAAAACACCAAAGAAATTCGGTGCTCATTTTCTCCCCATAAACCCTAAACCGAAACTTAAAGAGGACCGTTTTAGTTTTTTTTGTTTCTATTCTTTTCAAACCAATGTCGATCCGAGAAACCCCTGTTAGGGTTTTTCGGTTTACTCTTCCTCCTTGCTAGACGATTCTTGATTCAACACACTACGTACAACAAATAAATACGTTCGGTGTTTGTTTTGGTGTTTCCTCCTTGTTTGACGCAACACACAACCCTATCTAGGGTTTTCGGTTTGAAGTTTGGTAATTAGGGTTTCGCTACAAACCCTTATTAGGGTTTTTTTGATTTGGTTCGATTAGCTCAAATGCTCACAAGGTGCGTTTGGTAAATCGGTTATATGCACCAGAGGGTGTTTGTTCTGAAGTCAAGTCTAGACAACTGGCGGTATTCAGTTGACGTGATTGTGTGAGTAAACGTAGAGGTATGTAATTTTAACCACTACTCTGTTTACGATATTAATAGCAAGAAGGTAAAGTATTGTTTTTCTTCTTATCTAGTGTTAAATTTCTATTATCTAAACTATATCCATTCACTGCTTACTCGTGGCTAATTGGTTACCTAGTTTGTTAAATCCTAACATTTATAATCTAAAGTCAATAAGCAGAAACTGTGACAAGAAAAGAAATAAAAGGGATGCAAACATAATTAATGAGATCACAATCATACCAAACACTTATTCATTATCATAACTTCACCGAGTAGTCATGAGAGAATTAGCCTCTCATGGCTATGTAGTTCATAACATAACTTGATTCAACAAAGAAACTTATCAGTTATTTCAATAAACTAAGACTGGTGTTTTTATACTTTGTTCATTGATTGTTTTATCTTGAATCTTCAAAAGGACGGATAATATTATGCTTGGGAGAAAGGTATGGAAAGGGTTTTATATATCATAAGGGTTAGAGAGAGTGTGTGTGTGATATGAGGGGAAATGAGTAATGAAGGATATTTATGGTGAAAATTCATCTCCTATTTAAGCTGATTTCAGTGGTGAAAGTAACGTCGCACGAATTTATATAAGTGCGACCGCACAAGAAGTTTTAGATGCGCCAGTATATTATGACTTCTTTAATTTTTTGAGTAGCCAGATGAGAAGTGCGGGCGCACAAAGTATATTTGGGCGAAACAAAGGAGTTAATGCCGCTATTTTGACCGATCTTGTAACAACCCCCAATGAAATACGGGTTGCAATGGAATATAAAATAACCGAGGGTATTTACATCATAGACAAAAGCAAAGATATGAGAAACGACCACTAGAACGAGTCATTTTTAAAAAGATACTTTGGATATAACAAAATACATTTCATTAGCATAAGCCATGGCTTCATTTGTTCGACAATAAATGTAAAGATGTCGGTTTTATAACAAATGTGTCCCCAAATGTAATACTACCCAAATCTTAGTATTACACTCTCCGAAAGAGATACCCCACAATGTATATCTTGGGCAACCTCGTGCCTTAATAGACCTGAGAAATAACATACTTTAAAACGTCAACATAAATTGGCGAAATCATAGGTTTAATGTAATTTAAATGTAGGACCCCCTGCAAGATTTCCAAGTGTAGATTAAAGCAACATGATGCATCCATCATAAAAAGTAATTATCGTTTTCCTAAGCACGCTCATGACATTAAAGATGACTTGAATGAATGGCAATGGAAATTGCCAACATTTTTCCCGTGAATGATGTTCTAGAACCCGCAACATCCCAAATCCGACATGTATACGTTTGTTGTCCAGGCAAACCGGCACAGAGAGCGCTACACACACGAAACGTGACGACAATCCCAAATAGATCTATTTATAACACTCGCCTTACAATCTAGTAATTGATAATTTCATGATAAATGTGCCTCATGGGTTTTTCTGCAACTGTAGGCAAAACCCATAATCATTGTATAAAATGTACCCTTTCTCCAATTTGTAAAACAAAGCATGTTCTCACCCCAAAGATTGTAAAACATTAAATAATTCTAAAGCAGTGGGCTATTAACTCACCTTATCGGATATCCCCTGTTGAATGATAAATATATCCAAGTATGGAAAATAAATCACACCGTCAAATACCTTAAGTAAATACGGCCGGATCTTAGATACAAGTTTTAGGCTAACGACTAAAATGCATAAACTATAATAAATATATGCTAGTTTAATATAACTGTTATCACTTGTTATGGTTGCACATGTTTATGAGTATTTGTCATTACATGTTGAGGCTCTTGGGAATGGTATTATAAACGATTACACACGTATACCTTAGGTTTAATAAGTCGTATGTTTTAATATGTATATATAATCCTATAAATATTATAACTTGTCCGATTCGTTAAGTGTTTATTAAAATCACTTTCGTTCATACAATACCCTTAGGTTTTCTATATTTACAAAAACAGTCCCTATGTTTATGAAAATATAATATTTACATTTTAAACCTTTAGGTTTCCACATTCACACCTTTAGTCCTTCAACTTTACAAAAATTACACTTTAGGTCCTTATACTTTCAAAACAGCCCTTTAAGTTTCAGAAGTGACAAAACAGTCCCGAACTTTTATAAAACCAGTTTTGTACAGTTTTAACCTTTAAGTTTGTAATTTGACGACATTTTAGGTCCATTAACTGTAAAAATCGCGCTTTTTAAAAAACGTGAACGAACCAAACGCCCAAAAAAATTCGAAATACACGTTTCCCACAATTCAATCGCAAAGACTCGCAATAGATCTTAAAAAGCTACTGTGGACGAAGAGCATATGCAAAATACTCTCAGGGGTGAGCTTATTTTTGAGCATATATGGGCTTGTTATCCCAATTCGAACGGAACCCGTAATGTTAAAAGGGTCCATTTTGGTTTCAACCAGATCCAACTTGTGTTTTTCTAAATCTCGATTAAGCACCTATGGAGCCTGTTTTTTAATCTGTTCTGTACTTAGTTCCTGGCTTATTCCATAAGCTATAAGCCCCGTTAATGGGCCTTTGGGCCCATTAAGAGACCGTTAAGCATTTTAAACGCGTGGGTTTCTCCCACTTAGGTCCATGAGTACTTTAGGCCCTTAATAAGCCTACCAAACCTGTATAAGCCCTTAAATAAGCTGTTCGAGCTTATTAGAGATCACTCGTGGCCAGAATTGGGCCGTCCTGTTAGATTTATTAAGCCCATAGTGGCAACGTAGTAATTTATTAAGATAAATAGTCTCGTTAAGGGTTTCAATTAGGCAGGAGACGTATGTCCCAGATTAAGCACTAAAGCTATTAACATCCTATCATAAATAAGTATTGGTGACCCACGCTCGTGAAAAGGTTTTTAAGGCCCAACAATAGACTTAAATGTCCACTGTGGTGCGTTTGGTTTGTGTAATATAAACGACGACGTCTCGATGTCTATTATTCAAGTTTGTTAGCATTAGCTTCTAATTCTTATACCAAACAGTGCAAATCTCATTCATAAATTGAATACCCAATTACCCATTCCCAATCAAGCCCATCAGAATTCATAAATACAAAGTTTACGTGTGTAATGGATTTATTTTAACTGTATCCTCTTTTGCCTTTCCCTACGCCCTTGACGAGTCGTGTTTTAATCTATGTTACACATCTTTAGCACCACATCCAAGATTATTTATACTATAAATCGAACAATGCAATGCACAACTCTCGTTAGTTTTTAATTACAATCAAATGTAACCATATGTCCAGAAATCAAGGTAAGGAAAACACAATATTAATAGGTATATCTTAGGAGCATCGACTTACAAGGATTCGAGAGTCTTGGTCGTTTACATACTACGTGACCCATTGACTAGCAAACAAAGAATGAAAGTATGATATGATCACGTATAGGTTTGGCACGGGACTTACAAGGGTCCTAGCGTCTTGATGTTGAGTTTGGACGTGTAGAATGACAACCCAAACGTGTCACACGGTCGTATATTAAACCTAAGTTTCAAAGCTCACACAAATACCCAACCTTGGCTCGTGATCCTTCTTATTACCTTGTATGAAAACCCTAGAGTTATTTGTAGGTTTGAATGAAATGGTGAGGGTGTTTGTTTGTGTTTTATGACCCGAGACAAGGGAAACAATATGTTTTGTTTGAGAGGAGTGTTTATAAGTTTCAAGAAGAGTTTTATGTCAAGTGTAGATGGATATTTATAGGCTTATTAGCTAGTTACATTTCCTTGTCCCTAATCCAAACCAAACCGTGCCCTAATTCGGTGGTATTGTGGTTTCTAGTTAATCTCCCATAGTTTTGATAATACCTTACTAGTACAACTCTTAATTACAAGATATATGTACAAGATTTGTTAAGATTTGAAATCTTATGGGTTGTGTGTGTGTTTCCTCAGCCGCGGGTATCAAGAGGGAAACAAAGAGAACAAAATGGTTATTAACCATTGAGTAATGAGCTAGTTAGGGACATGTTGTACATGTTTTAATTAAACATAGGTTGTACATGTACTTAAAGGATATTAGGAAGATTTCTAGGTGTATATATGTATGGGACGAATGGTTTTATGGGTTATACTTACCCATATTCGGCCAACATGAGTTAGTAACACATGATTTGATTAAATTTTGTGTTTAAGGTTTAAAAGTGGTTATTGGTTTGAGTCTAGGTAAGTCTAGGTATTTCCGGGGTGTGTCTAAAGGTATTTTATTACGAAACGTAAGCCTTTTACGTGACCAATAAAAATAAAACACGCAAAGTCAATAATTATCTTCTTAATAATTATATAACACTTGATTGACGTAAACCTTAATTTATTTGGTGACCGTTTACGTTGAATGATTATTTCTAGTCTACGCGATTTAGCTTAAAAGTTAAATTAAAAGTAAACGCGTATCAGACTAAAATAAATAGTGAAGAATAATAGAGTCGTAAAATGACCTGAAATTGAGAAATGTTACAGTCTCCACCCGTTAAAAGAGCTTTGTCCTCAAAGCTTAAGACCTTGTAGTGGATGACGAAGCCCGGTTTGTGAAAAGCTGTGGGTATTTCTGTTTGAACGAATCTTCACGTTCCCAGGTGAACTCAGGACCTCTCCTAGAGTTCCAGCGAACCTTAACCAATGGTATCCGGCTTTGCTTTAATCGTTTGATCTCCCGTTCCATGATTTCAACGGGCTCTTCCACAAACTAGAGCTTATCGTCAACGTGAATTCCTTCTAACGACATGACTAATGGTTCGTCAGCGTAACATTTCTTCAGATTAGACACATGGAAAGTATGGTGAACCCTGCTCAACTCTTGAGGAAGTTCCAGCCTGTAGGCAACTTTCCCAACCTTGGCTAACACCTTGAAAGGTCTGACATATCTCGGGTTCAACTTGCCCCGCTTACCGAATCGTACAACCCCTTTCCAAGGTGAGACCTTGAGCATAACCCTATCCCTAACTTCGAACTCCATCGACTTTCGTTTCAAATCAGCGTAGCTCTTTTGTTGATCCTGAGCAGCTTGAATTCTCTGCTTGATCAGGACATCTTTTCCGTTGTTTCTTGGATCATTTCCGGACCAGTTAGTTAAGATTCTCCAACTTCGGCCCAGCACACAGGTGATCGACATTTTTGGCCATAAAGTGCCTCATAAGGTGCGGCCTTTATGCTAGCGTGGTAACTGTTGTTATACGAAAATTAGGCTAATGGCAAATGCTTAACCCAGCATTTTCCAAAATCGATCACGCAAGCACGTAGTATGTCCTCGAGAGTTTGAATAGTCATCTCGCTCTGGCCATCGGTTTTTGGATGATATGTTGTGCTCATACTCATATCTGTACCCAAAGCTTTCTGGAATGATCTCCAAAAATTTGATGTGAACCTCCCATCACAATCACAAATGATTGAAACAGGTATTTCGTGTCTTGCTACTATCCTGTTCAGATACAACCTTATCAACTTGTCCAATGGATCATTTTCCCTTATTGGCAAGAAGTGAGCAAATTTTGTAAGTCGATCCACAATCACCCAGATGGTGTCAAAGCCTTGTGACGACTTAGGAAGCTTGGTGATAAAATCCATCGTGATATTATCTCACTTCCACTCGGGTATTGCTGGTTGTACTAATAATCCTGATGGCCTTTGATGTTCGGCCTTGACCTTTTGCACATGACCAACACTTAGCTAACAATGTAGGCGATGTCGCCTTCATATTGGGCCACCAATATAGCTTTCTCATGTCTTGGTACATCTTTTCAGAACCGGGATGGATAGAGTACGTAGACTTGTGAGATTCGTGCATAACCACGGATCTTAAGTCACTGTAGCAAGGTAACTAACTTCTGCCATTTAAACATAACGTTCCCATCGCGCGGTATCCAACCTTTTCATGGGTATATCCTTTCTGATCATACCACCTACATCTTCTTTCTCAAGGTTCTCTGGTTTCAGGGCTTCGATCTGAGCTTTTAGTATTTGTTTAGGAAGATCCAAGCCAATAGTCATAACTAAGGCTCGAACCCGCAATGGCTCAATCCGTTCCTTACGGCTCAATGCGTCGGCCACTACGTTTGCCTTCCCCGGGTGATAACGAATGTCACAATCGTAATCACTTAGCAATTCTAGCCAACGGCGTTGCCTCATGTTTAGCTCCTTTTGGTCAAGAATGTGTTGTAGACTTTTATGGTCGGTGAATACGGTGCATTTGATTCCATATAGATAATGTCTCCATATCTTTAGAGCAAACACCACCGATCCAAGTTCTAAATCATGAGTGGTGTAGTTCTTCTCATGAATTTTTAGTTGTCGAGAAGCATAGGCAATCACCTTCTCTCTCTGCATCAATACAACACCTAAACCCTTGTGTGAAGCATCATAATAGACCACAAAGTCTTCGCTTCCTTCAGGTAAAGCCAGAATTGGCGCACTGCACAACTTCTGCTTTATTAACTAAAAAGCGTTTTCTTCCTTTTCACCCCAATCAAATTTGATTCCTTTCTGAGTAAGTTTTGTCATTGATTTAGCAATCTTCGAAAATCCTTCAATAAACCTTCGATAGTAACCAGCAAGACCTAAAAATTAGCGGATCTCTGTCGGTGTCTTAGGAGATGCCCAATCTTTGATAGATTCTATCTTGGCTGGATCCACATGAATACCTCTGCTATCAATGACGTGACCGAGAAATTGTACCTTCGGAATCCAAAATTCACACTTTGAAAACTTGGCATACAACTTCTCATTCTTAAGCAATTCCAAAATTGCCTTAAGATGTTCTTCGTGCTCTATCTTGTCCTTTGAATAAATAAGTATATCATCAATGAAGACGATTACGAACTTATCCAAGTAGGGCTTGCACACTCGGTTCATGAGTGTCCCATGAAAATACCGCAAGGTCAATTGTAGCCCGAATGGCTATTAACCTAAAACTCGTAATGACCATATCGAGTTCAGAATGCCGTCTTTGGGATGTCTTGCTCTCATACTCTAAGCTGGTGATAACCCGATCTCAAATCTATCTTCGAATAAATACTGGAACCCTGAAGTTGATCAAATAAATCATCGATCCTCAGGAGTGGATAACGATTCTTTACTGTTAGCTTATTTAATTCCCTGTAGTCGATGCACATCCTAAATGACCCATCTTTCTTTTTGACGAACAAGACCGGGGCTCCCTAAGGCGAGGAACTATGTCTTATGAAGCCCTTGTCGGAAAGCTCTTGTAGTTGTTCTGACAATCCTTCATTGTCGATGGAGTCAAATCGTTACTACGGTCATGAGCTACGGGCGCGACTCCTGGAATTAAGTCGATATGGAATTCCACTAGTCGAGTTGGAGGAAGACTCGGCAAGTCCTCGGGAAACACTTCAGGAAAATATCAGACGATTGGTACATCCTTAAGTTGCTTTCCTTCCGACTTGTCCTCCTCCTTCTTGGCGGATATTTGTGCCAAAAAGATCTGACATCCTTTCGCCATGTACTCTTGAGCCTTTGAACATGAGATAATGGTCAACCGAGATTCTCTGCCGTTGTTACTTTCGTTACCACGAAAAATCAAGGTTTCATTCCCATAGGGAATTCTAACAAGTTTCTCATCACACACGATCACGGCATGACACCTTCTTAACCAATCCATGCCGATAATAACGTCGAAACTACCCAGTTCTACGGGCATTAAATCTATGTTGAACAGATGGTTTAAGAAATTCAAAGTGCAACCCCGCATAATAATGTCTACCCCGACTATTTTCCCATCAGCTAATTCCACATCATAAATATTTTCTAATAGAGTTTGGGCGATGTCAATCAGGGAACTAAACGCATAAGATATAAAGCTCCTATCGGCACCAATGTCAAATAAGATAGATGCATAGCGGTTGTTTAAGAGGAACGTACCCATGACGACATTGGAGTCCGAGTCCTTCAATGCATTCCCTTTCTTCTCTGCATTCCCAACTGCATACACCCAGCCTTGTGCACTCCCATTTTCCCCATCCTTATTCTTCAATTTTGGACAATCTCTCTTGAAATGTCCTTAACTCCACATTAAAAACAACGAATTCCCATTGGGAATTTGCCCCATTCCCCTTCTGAGTATTATTCAACATTTAATGTAGCCAGAACTCCTGCAGTCGCGGGCAAAGTGCCGTGTGGGTGTGTTTTTTTTTTTTTTTTTTAAAAAAAAAAAAAAAAAAAAAAAAAAAACAAAAAAAAAAATAAAAAAAAAAAAAAAAAGAAAAAAAAAAAAAAAAAAAAAATTTTAAAAAAAATAAAAAAAAAAAAATTTTAAAAAATAAGAAAACCTTGTTGCACTTGTGGCACTTCTGAGTACACGAGCCATTGTGGTGAAAATGGCACTTGGTGCACTTGGTCAAAGATCCCTCATACGGCTTCTTTTCACCTGTCCCCATATTAGACCTTGGCGACATTCTGCTCTTGAAGGTAGTTGTTGATACCATTGTATGTTCTGGATGAATCAATAGCCTTCCTTTGTTGTCGACTGCTTTCCGCAAAGGTGCGAGTTTCTGATCTCATCAAAGTCCGTTGGCCAACTCAATAGTCTTATCCAACGTCTTGGGTCTGACAGACTTGACATTTCCATAAATGTTATCAGGAAGTCCATTGATGTACTTGTCAACCTACTCCCGTTTCCATTAGCAACAAACTGGTAAATATCAGGGTTAGCTCTTGAAAACGTTCAGTGTATGTTGGAACATAATTCCCTTTGACCTTTAGGTTCCACAAATCTTTTTCTAGTTTCTTGATTTCACCCTGTGAACAATACTTGTCCGTCCTTTTCTTCTTGAGTACTTACCAAGTCATTGAATATGCCTCAGGACCTAAGGTATCTTACGACCAATCCACCAAGCCAAAGCCCCCAACAGAGTGCAGGTGGCAAACTTAACCTGATTTTCAATAGCGACAACCATGATATTTGAAGACTTATTTCAACTTTTCAATCTACCTGGTTTAAACCGACAACCGCCAACACCCTCTTTAAGTTCAAAGTTGGCCATATCATAAGTTCCAGCGGAAAACAAGGGCGCGCAGTATTGCACATTCCTTCGGTTTCCCCTGCGAACTGAGGCAACCATCTCCATTGTGGAGTTTTCGTAAAGAGCTTTATCAATCATAGCTTGAACGGATTATGGGGTCATGTTGTTTTGGTTGGTGTTGTTAGGAGGGGTATTCGGTCCTCGTCTTGTCACAGGTGCCATGATCCTTCTAAATCACAAAAGACAAAATGTGAGGTCATGACAAGACATACAATAATTTATAGATGAGACAACAACACAAGAGAGGTATATAGTACAACATAACACATCTATTTCATTCATAACTTGGAATTTTTTACATGAAATAGTTTTTTGGTAACACCAAAATAAAATACAAGAAAGACCTAAAGGGCTATGCTAGCGGGGAGAACCCCTAATACTTAACATGCCTAAACAACTGCCTATCAAAGTAAAATGACATAAACTACTAGATGTGGCTATCCGCATCTCTAGAAGCATTCTAGTGATCTGGAACTCTAACATCTGGTCCTGGTTGTCTAGCTCTCCTCTACTGCTCTCGCGCAAGTGCTAACAACTTCTGCCTGCATTCACCCATACACTCGCCTCAGTCTCTCCATCACACTGAGAGTCCCTACTATCTGTGCCTGACGCCTACGGTCAGTCTCTCGAAGCTCTGCTATCTCAGCCTGCTGCATCTGGAGTGAGTCTTAATGTAACCTTGTGTTGTGTCCTGAATAGAGTTCCCTCAACTGTAGCTTGTGTCTGATGTGGCAAGAGCTAGGACTCGTGTGCATATACCTGCTTACGGTGGGTCTGAAGCTCATGATGGACTGTCTGACTTAATCCTATCGAGTGAGCCCAAGCCTCTCGGTAAACATATGCCTCTTCCTTTACAATGAGTACTGTCTCCTGGAGAGTCATCCTATCCCCTATAAGTATGTCGACCCGTGCGAAAAAAAGACCATAGTGACTCACATGATTTATCGCGAGTCCTACTTTCCTGACATCCATTAGAAAAGCATATAAGTCCCTATGTTAGCATGCTCATGGAGCCAGCAAGCTCTGTGACCCTATATTGCCCTCTCCCAAGGTCATATGTTGTTATCTCATGAACTCCTCTCGAATTCACCCAATTATCCCAATACCATACCCAACTTTTAATCCCTCGTCGTCTCTCTTCAGCATCTAAAGCGCTGACAAACCCATAATCTATCCCCCGACCTCCTGTAGGTATAGCAGTAGAACTCTCTCTGACCTCATACCTAGAGCCTAGAGCAAACAAGCACGACCTCTGCGAGTGTGCCGCCGGGACACGGGAATACACCCTACCAGTCAACAGGTAGTGGTGTGTATATAAGAAGGTGGTAGTGTGGTAGTGGAGGATGATGGTAATAGTCGGCAAATCCCAGCAACAACAAGGCCTGAGTGAGGATATCCTGAGTGTTCTGATTAGGTTGGACACCCTGATAATGGTTGTAATGGTAGAAGGCATAGTGGAGGTGATGAATGTGCAATGGGGCCAATGCACCTAGCAAGGCGATTCCCCTTGCAGAGGGTGATGAAATAGTGAGATAGGATGGAGATGTGTGGAGTAGGCATGGCTAGAAGTCACTCAACCTCTGCCCGCTGGTGGGAAGGGAAATAGAAGCCTGAAGCCGACAATAATCCAAGCTCCCAGTGGTATTAATGACAGTGGGAGGGTGGTGGTAAACAGGCTCTGTTCCCTTCAGGTTGGAGAAATAGCTCAACAGTAGGCTGTACAACAACACAGAGTCGACCGGCAGCTAAGTGTTCCTCCTCCTTACTTCATCCTCTTCAACCTCATCTCATCATCGGCATCATCCCTGGATGAATTGCCATCATCATCATCTCCACACCTCTCCCCCATCCAAGGGATAGTCAACCGGACCATCCTCTCTCATCATCCTCAACTCCACGGATCCCTCTTTGGATCCACTCAATAACATAGTCGCTGGTGACTCGGCCAGTAGGGTGATCAATAAGGAGGTAAGTGGCTGCTACCTCAATCAAAACTCATGCGCCAACCCCAATGGTAGTATACTCAGGTAATAGGCATCCGACACATAGTCAGTACAGTGGTCTGTAATGAAACATAGGACCCCACGCTCATCCTCGTCCTGTGGTTACTGGTGTGTCCTTGGGCTCCTAAGTGGCATTGGTATATAATCCGGTGCTGGTGGGGCTTACCGGCCGCATAGAGTCCAATCGTAGCCTAATACGATAACTTGTGGAGAACCTCCATCAGATATCACCTCAAACGGTTCCCCAGAAGACTCGTCCTGGCACAGACGTGTAGACAGAAGTGTAGGTAACCGCAGATGATGCAGAAGACATGGCTGCTGCAAAGAGCAAAAATAACTTATATAAGTATTACTTATAAGACTCTTATAGTAATATACGTAGTATAATTTATATACGCGTATATCAATCACGCAAGCACTTAGTAAACTACTAATGCTAAAACAGTGTATGTCATGTAAGCATGTATGCTAGATTGCAAACAAGTAATGTATGTGTGTCCCGTGCAAACCCCATTTTGAATGCAGTGTTTGAAAATGGTTATAGTCCAGACAAAAACTTTTGACCTGGTTCTCTATAACCTTGGCTCTGATACCAATCTGTAACACCCCCAAATCTGGGTAGCAGCGGAATATTGAATATCCGAGGGCGTTACTTCATAGATCAATAGCACAAGATATGAGAACGACCACTAAACGTGTCGTTTTAAAAAGATACATTGGATTAACAAAATACTTGTTCATTACATAAGCTCATGGCTTCAAATTGTTCAACAATATAAGTAAAGATTTTGGTTTATAACAAATGTTCCCAAAATGTAATACGACCCAAATCTTTAGTATTGACTCTCTTCAAAGAATGACCCCCAATGTATCTGGGCACCTCGTGCCTTATTGACCTGAGAAAACATGCTTAAAACGTCAACATAAAGTTGGTGAATTCATAGGTTTATGTAAATCAATAGTAGGACCGCAAGATTTCCAAGTGTATGATTAAGCAACAGATGCAAACATCATAAAAGTAATTACGTTTTCCTAAGCTCATGACACTGAAGCTCAACATGTATGAATGCAATAAATTGCCAACATTGCCCGTGAATGATGTTCTAACCCGCAACATCCCAAATCCGACATGGTATACGTTTGTTGTCCGGCAAACCGGCACAGTGAGCGCTACTCACCCAAACGGGGATGTCAATCCCAAATAGATCTATTTATAACACTCGCGCTCACAATCTAGTAATTGACAGTTCATGATAATGGGCTCAGTGGGTTATCGCTACTTAGGCAAACACGTAATCATTGTATAAAATGTACACTTGCGTCCAATTTGTAAAACAAAGCATGTTCTCACCCCAAAGATGTAAATCATTTAAATAATTGTAAAGCATGGGGCTATGAACTCACCTGAGTAGGTAGTCCTCTGTGAATGATAAATATATCCAAGTATGGCAAATGAATCACACCGTCAAATACCTAAGTAAATACGGCCAGTCTTAGTCTACAAGTTTAGGCTAACGACTTAATGCATAAACTACAATAAATTGCTAGTTTATATATACTATTATCACTTGTGTGGTGGTGCACATGTTTATTGTATTTGTCCTGACTTGATGGATCTTGGGAAGGTACACGACTAAGGATAGATATCGTTAATAAATATACATTTATTAGCCTAATGGTTTATACACCGATAAACCTTGACTTTAAATACAATAATACTTTTATTATATCAAGTCCAGTCCGACACTTCAAGTATTTATAAAATCATTTAAGTTTTATAACATACTTTTAAGTTTCTAAGTTTGACAACTTTAGTCCTTTTATTTAAGTTTGGTTAAATTACACTTTTTAAACCCCTAACTTCCAAGTTTTGTCACTTTTAGTTTAATTTAACTTTACAAAGTATACCTTTTAAAAGAATTTATTCTCAAACAGCACCTTATGTTTGAAATATGTCAAAAACAGTCCTTGGACTCATAAAAATCAATATTTACAATTTACACCCTCTAGTTTGCACTTTGACACTTTTAGTCCCTAAACTTGTAAAAATCACATTTTAAGCCTGTTTAAGTTCTAACAAGTAGCAATAAGTTTTATTAAGCTCCAATAATCCATATAAGCTATGGCAGCTTATAAATAAGCTCAGATGAGCTAAATTAGAGCTATAGACCTTATTGGGCCCGTTAAGGTCCAATAAGCAATTTACAAGTCCAATCTAGTTTTCAAAGGTACATAGGCCCTCATTAAGCTTATTTAAGCTTATTGAAACTGTTTGGCATAATAATAAGCTCGGATGAGCTTATTGGACTCGTTAGTCCAATAACTCTAGCTCGAAATGTTTTTAAAGTCAATTAGAGTTTCAATACACGATCCAACTTATTTTTCTTATCTCATTAAGCTCTTATGATTATAATTAAGCTGTTTTTATTGTATGGCTTATTCAATAAGCTAATAAGCCTTGTTTTTAATGGCTGTTTGTGCCAGTTATAAACGCGATAAGCCTTTTAAAAGCTTTTAGGCTTGATCTCTTAAAGGTCCAATAGCAAAATATCAAGCTTAATATCTAGTAAACTCTTTAGTTGAAAGAAATAAGCTCGGGTAAGCTTAATTGAGCTTACTGGCTTGTTACCCGATAACCTTAACCGAAAAGTCTTATAAAGTGTCCAATATGGTTTATAACAAGTTCTAGCTCATTTTCTAGTTTTCAATAAGTCCATATGATTACTTTTATAGCTGTTTTACAGTTTGGTTATTTATAGCAAATAAGCTCTCGATAATGGCTTTTGGGCCCATTAAGAACCGTTAAGGTTTTACAATTTAAGCTTGTTTGATTAAGGTCCATTATCTTTTTTAAGTTTCTAATAAACCCTAAACTGTAAAAACTCGCGAATAAGCTGCCTTTAGCTAATGTTGGCCCTTAATGGACCCGTATTGGGGCCATGCTAGAGGGTTGTTAAGGGAAGAAAAAAGCCCCAATTGTGGCCTGATAGGGTTTCCTTTATAGTATTCTTAACCAAAACGAGTATCACTAAGTCTCTAACCCTATCCAATAAGCTAAAGTGAGCTTAATAATGAAGAAAAGGCAAGGCTAATGGTCCCCAACTAAAGGACCTGTTGGGCCTCTGGACCCAAATTGTGGGCTGTTTGATTAAACAGAGCCGCCGATAGTTGGTCCAATAAGCTTATTATTCGTTTTCTAAGGGTTTTTTAAATCTCTTGTTATGTACCATGTCAAGGCCTTAATAACCGTGTTTTATCCCATGCATTCGTTCTATACGTTAGTGTATGCGTTCTCAAGCCAAGCCATTTCGTTCTTGTGAAAAGTTTACGTGTTGTTTCGTGTTTTTCATACAAATGAGCAAATATTCACATTGGTTCCCACTTTAGTAATTTAGTGTACCCGTTTAAGTAAAGCTTAGGCCTTAACTTGATAATTAACCACGTTTTATACACGTTAGCACCACACAAGATCATATACATGTAATATATGTGCGTGAACCATGCATGGGTTGAACCATGCACGTTCATGCTCACGTTAACTTGTTACACACAAGTTAACGTGACCCTTACAACTAGACATGAATAAAGATGAATAGAATATGACATGTAAAGTTTAGTTCGAGACTTACAAGGGTCCTAGTGTCTTGGTTGTGTATTGTGTAGTAAACCCGAATCGTATAACCCCAAATCGTATAAGTACGATTGTATTTTCCTCCCTAGCTTAACTCAATGCCTTAGAATCCTTGCTTTGTAAAATGTGGTGTCGTGTTTGAGTTCGGTTATTATATAACCCGAATACAATGAGAGAAAACAATGTGGTTTTGGCTTGAGAGTGTTTGTGAGTTTAGGAAATGTTTAAGAAATGTTTAAGGGACAATATGAGTGAGTATATATAGGCTTGATAGCTATTTAGTTTTCCTAGTTCCATACTAAGTCAAATTCGTGCCCTTATTAGTGGTTTTGAGGGTTTTAGTTAGCCTCACATTGTATTTTGCTAAACCACCTAAGTACATCTCTTAATTACCATATATTTGTACAAGATTTACTAGGATTTGGAAATCTTATGGTTTTGTGTGGGTGCTTTGCTTAGCCGCGGCATCAAGGAGGACAAAAGAGATCAAAATGGTTATTAACCATTGTGTAATAAGTTAGTTAGAGACATGTTGTACATGTTTTAATTAAACATAGGTTGTACATGTACTTAAAGGATATTAGGAAGATTTCTAGGTGTATATATGTATGGGACGAATGGTTTTATGGGTTATACTTACCCATATTCGGCCAACATGAGTTAGTAACACATGATTTGATTAAATTTTGTGTTTAAGGTTTAAAAGTGGTTATTGGTTTGAGTCTAGGTAAGTCTAGGTATTTTTGGGGTGTGTCTAAATGTATTTTATTGCGAAACGTAAGCCTTTTACGTAACCAATAAAAATAAAATACGCAGAGTCATTAATTATCTTCTTAAAAATTATATAACACTTGATTGATATAAACCTTAATTTATTTGGTAACCGTTTACATTAAATAATTATTTCTAGTCTAAGCGATTTAGCTTTAAAAGTTAAATTAAAAGTAAACGCGTATCAGACCAAAATAAATAGTAACGAATAATAGGAGTCATAAAATGACATGAAATTGAGAAATGTTACAGTCTCTACCCGTTAAAAGAGCTTTGTCCTCAAAGCTTAAGACCATGTAGTGGATGACGAATCCCGGTTTGTGAAGAGTTGTGGGTATTTTTGTTTGAACGAATCTTCACTTTCCCAGGTGAACTCAGGACCTCTCCTAGAGTTCCAGTGAACCTTAACCAATGGTATCCGGCTTCTCTTTAATCGTTTGATCTCTCGTTCCATGATTTCAACGTGCTCTTCCACAAACTGGAGCTTATCGTCAACGTGAATTCCTTCCAACAGCATGGCTAATGGTTCGTCAGTGTAACATTTCAGTTGAGCTTCTCCAACTTTGGCTCAGCACACAGGTGATCGACATTTTCAGCCATAAAGTGCCTCATAAGGTGCGGCCTTTATGCTAGTGTGATAACTGTTGTTATACAAAAATTCGGCTAATGGAAAATGCTTAACCCAGCCCTTTCCAAAATCGATTACGCAAGTACGTAGCATATTCTCGAGAGTTTAAATAGTCCTCTTGCTCTGACCGTCAGTTTCCGGATGATACGCAGTGCTCATTCTCAGATCTGTACCCAAAGCTTTCTAAAATGATCTCCAGAAATTTGATGTGAACCTCCCATCATAATCATAGATGATTGAAACATGTATTCCATGTCTTGCTACTATCCTGTTCAGGTACAACCTTGCCAATTTGTCCAATAGGTCATTCTCCCTTATTGGCAAAAAGTGATAAAAAAAAAGCCAGGAATTTTTTTTTTTGTAAGTCGATCCACAATTAACCCAGATGGTGTCAAAACCATGTGACGACTTAGGAGCTTGGTGATAAAATCATCAGGATATTATCCCACTTCCATCAGGTATTGCTGTTGTACTAATAGTCCCGATGGTCTTTGAAGTTCGGCCTTGACCTTTGCATACGTTAAGCACTTGCTAACATAGGTGGCGATGTCAGCCTTCATATTTGGCCACCAATATAGCTTCTTCATGTCTTGGTACATCTTTTCGGAACCGGGATGGATAGAATATTTCGACTTTCTGGGGATTCGTGCATAATCACGAGCTGTTGATGTGCTGTGCTACATTGCGCATCAGGCGAACTTAAGTATTTATTTCCTTGTCTCATGGTAAGATTCCAACTTCGCACGAATCTCCACAAGTATCGCATAGAAACATCCAGCTCCCGCTCTAGAAGTATAACCTCCCCTTTGCCGTGCCTCACTATATCACACGTGATAGACACCAGCGCCCCGGTCCATCAATTCACACACTCTCTCAGTAGAGATAAACGACTGCGCGCTCAATGCCTCCTCTACTTGCTCACCCCCCGTAAATTCCCCCCCCCGCGTTCTCCTGTGCATTCCCGCCCAATCCCACTCTTTACGGTTCATCACTTTTAAATTATCATACCGTTTAGTGTTTAAATCTGACAGTTTACCGGGAAGCTAAACTGCGTAAAAACTGAAAAACATCATCGGACGCGTTCCGACATTGGTTATTAATTAATTTAGGCTTAATATGAGATATTTTAGCCTTATGCGTTGTTTCGTGATTTTTTTTAATCACTTCCGATATTAATTTTAGGGTTTTATCCTTTAAATTGCGTTTTTCGCGTTTTTGACCAAACAGAACCCCGGAAACTCGAAATCTTTTCGTGTAAACTCAAGTTATCGATAATCTTATACCTTAAGTCCTAATATTTCTTACTCTTGGCTTGGTCCAAGGTTGATGATAGTTAATTTAAAACCAAACAAAGTTCTCCCATACACTTGAAATTAAATCATTTAAGCTCCACTAACTCAAAAATTTGAATTTTTGGCATACATGTGAAGGAAAATGACATGTTTGTTGCCTAGTAACTTGCTTGCATGCCATCTCTTACATGTCACATGCAAACTAAGACCCTTGACTTCATTTGACCAAGCCATGATCCTTTCATGCACAAGTATCACCATTTGACTTAAGCATGTGATGCTTGATCACATGTACACCTTTTGACTAGAACCAAGAACCAAGACTAGTCATGACTTGAACCATGACTCAAAATTGAACCCACTTGGTCCTTGTGGCTAGTTTCGGCCAATCCCAAGACCACACACACCCTTGGTGTGGTTGAGTCCCATGTGGCCACATAAAACCCTAAACCTCAAGTGCTTGGTCCTATATATATCACACTAAATCATAACTTAGGGTTCTCATATCATTTCTTGCCTCTTCAAAATTTATCTCTTCTCTCCCTCTCCTCTTGAAACTCACAACCCAATCAACACCCTCTTAGGGTTTCATTTCTCTTGATTTCCTCCAAGATCCAAGTAATCTAGGCTTATTTCTAAGGTTATCTAAGTTATATCCAAGTGTTGTTTGGTTGATTTCCAAGGGTTTTCTCAAGGTTATAAAATTAGGGTTTCTAATTTTATAAGTGGGTTTTATAGATCTAGTCATTTTGGGTATAGATCTTGTGATTCTCTACTTGTTTCTTCATTCTTGTAAGCATTCTTGACCCATCTCTTGTTTCATTTCTTTTATTCTTATGAATATTGTTCAAGTTTAAGAGTCCATGTGTTTGTGTTACTTTTATCAAAAGAAATGATAAAAATATCTTGACAACTTTTATAAAAATGGAAGTATTATGTTGTTGTTTTATAAGTTATGGTGAGATGAGTTGAAATGTGGGTTGCAACAATAGATATGATGAGGTTAGGATAGATTAAGAGTGGTTTTGTTGGTATGTTTTGGCGAAAAAGAAGTTAGGTTGGACTAGACACTATGGCGGTCTTATGGTTGAGTCTATGGTTAAGTCTATGGTACATTTTCGAAAATATGAGTTGCTGATTGAAAATGTAAATGAGGTTGTAGGACACTTAAAAATGTTTTCAATAGTCGAAAAAGTAGTTTTTGGATAGCTCGTTTCGTATAGATAGATTTTCGTATATTAAACACTAAAAACGGACTTTAAACGGCCAAGTTATGGCGAAATGAATTTTGAAACACTTTTGGAAAAATAAATAATGTAGTTGTTGTTGGGATTAATAAATAAGGCTTACGGACACTTTCAGGCTTATTTGAGCTTTTAAAACTTTCATGAAACATATAGAAACCTTAGGATATTAATTAGAAACTTTAGAAATGTCATGAACATATTTATGTGATGTCGAGACTAACAAAAATGTAGGATTTCTAAAAATGATATATTTTAACACATATTAGTTAAGTGAACATATGAGTTAAGCGTTTAGGTCGAAATAGTGCGTTTAGGAAATATGGATATATCACTTTATAGGGGACGGTATTAACGTCCCAGAACTAAAAACTTACCCAAAATAGAAAGTTACTAAAAATGGCAATTTTCGGATAAACATCGGAACTTAACGAAAAACTCTATAATTTTATTTAGTCATACTTTATTAAATAAACTAAAGCACAAACACACATGGATGTCTTTTCTCTTGAAAGCGTATCGTACAAGTTTCGGTTATCTTTCGTTTTCCTAAGACGCGTCGTTTATTTAGGTCGCGTGTAGGATCCTTCGGCTTTATTTCTTCTTCGTTGATTATCGATTCACCACTTGCTTAAGGTGAGTTCATAGCCTCGTGTTTTTTTACCGATTTGCAAATGCTTTATACTTTAGGGTGAGAAACATTGTTTGCTTTTAAAATTGTACACAAGTTCTTAACGTGAGTTTTACATGTTTATGTATTGCCTAAGTTTCTTACAAACCACTATTGCCCGAACTATCATGAAACGTTAGTCACTTATGGCCAATTAGATTGGTTAAGTGAGCGTGAATGAATAAATAGATCTACTGGGACTAATTATCCCTATCTTCTTTGGTTCTACTTAACGAAGAACAAACATATATATGTCATGTCGATATGCGTTGTAGTGGTCTTTGGTTTGGGACACCAGTTAGGGCAGGAATACTTTGTGGCATGATATGATATGCCATGTTGTTATTAGCATCGGTGTCATGAGCTTAGCGTAACAATAAATACTTTTTATGTGATGTTGTATATGTTATAGTAGTCGCATACGTTTTGAAATATTATGGTCCACTCTTGTACTAACTTAAACCTATGAATTCACCAACATTATGTTGATGTTTTAAACATGTTTTCTCAGGTGCTTAGCTTGGCTTGATTCTTGATGCTAAATGGAGTCTATGTGCTATGTGACTTTGCCGATTTCAAGACTTATCTATTTATATACTCGTTGTCATTATCAAACTTTGTTATGCTTCCGCTACATTTAACTTTCTTATGACCGGTTGTAAAACTTAAATTAATTTTCTTTATGCAACGAGTATAATTTTTTTCAAACGTCCATGATTAGTGGTCGTTCTTTATTGCTTTGTGTTTGGATTGTTATGACGTCACGCCCTCGGACACGTATTCCGTCCAGGCCCCGTCTGGGGGTGTGACAGATTGGTATCAGAGCCAAGGTTATAGAGAACCAGGTAGTTATACTAGGTCTGGTCTATAACCAGTATGTGATCCTATGTGCCTCTATATGTGCTTACGTGTTGTCTATCCTTGCTATATATATAAGATTCCTATATATACTTGAGGCTATTATATATTGCCATATTTACCTTGCCATTCATTTCATCGTTTCTTTATGCCTTGCATGGTTTCATATAAAGGAGATTTATATAAACTTTTGCTTGTGCAGATCATGGCAGCTTCAACTATTGCTATTTCTTTTGATTCTTCGGATGAGAGTGTGGGATCACCGCCCTCTCGGGTTATTCTTTTTGGTGATATTCCTACTGTTATTCCTTCTACTTCTGTGGTTGCTCCAGAGACTTCTATTATTGCTCCTGTTATTTCATCTGCCGCTCCTGTGGTTGAGACAACTCTTATTGCTTCACCCACTGGATTGTGTGGCTTGGTTCCCTATTCGAATTCTGATTCTGATTCAACTGATGAGATGGATTCTCCATAGTACATTACCCCATTACCAGCTACTTCACCATTCTTATACACCGATTCTTCTGAGGCTTCTGATTCCTCTGATGGACCACCATCGTAGGACCCTTATGTTGCTACCGTTGCTCGTTAGAGGAGCAGGGTAATAGCACGTTCACCATCACCATCTGATTTCCCTATTGCTCCTGTTACTGCCCTGCCCGAGACTCTTAAACGAGCAACTATTCTGATCCGACCCAGGAAGGTTATTCCTTTAGGGTTATGACTGCGAGGAAAAGGGTTGGACCTTTACCAGCTCGCAGATTAGCATGGAGGCGTGTATCACCTCGTTCTTCAGACCACTGGCCATCTTCTTCTAGTTCATCTTCGGATTCTTCGCCAGTTCCTTCTTCGGGTTTGGATGCACCAGATCAGGCTCATTCTGGATCTTCGACTAGAGATGTATCACCTAGATTGTGTTACCCTCCGAGGAGAGCACCACCATGTAGTGAGGCATTTTTTTGTTGGTGTGCTGCTCCATTATCTACTTTGTATCCACCGACTACATCAGAGTCATCATCAGGAGATTCATCAGAGAGACCACTGCATTCATCTTCACATTCTGCTGGACCATCTCGCAAGAGATGTAGATCCCCGGTTGATTCTGTACCATTATCTACACTAGTTATGAGATCATTAGCTCCTACCCGTGCTGATCTCTTACCACCTCGTAAGAGGTTCAAAGATTCATATTTGTCTGAGGCTAGCATAGAGAAGGATATTGAGGTTGATTCTATAGGGACTGAGGTTGATATGGAATTAGGTATTGGTGATGGGGATGATGTTAGAGATCATGTTGAGATTGACCCTAGGGATGTCAGGGATGACACCGATGAGTATGAGGCTGACACCCGTGCTGGAGACACGGTTGAGGCAGGTATTGACCCGATGTCGGCACCGATAGTTGAGGAGAAGATTGTAGAGCCAGCTAGAGAGGATTCTTTTGATTCATCTAGCACTATGGATGGCATTGTTAGGTCATTCAAGGATATGCTGATTGACTTGGATGATGCTGTGTGTGACTTTTACCATCACATGTCCGAGGTACATATTGATAGGATTGTCGAGATTGAGACTGTTCAGAGACGGTTAGAGGCCGATCAGTTGACAGCTAGGGAAGAAAGAAAGCTGGGATGATCGAGGGGATTGAGAGCTTGAGGTTGGAGAACCTCAAGGTTCGTGCTATGTTGGATATCGAGAGGGATCTTGTAAACAGTCTTCGACTTCATATGTCTCTTTCACAGGAGGAGTTTCGTCAGGTTTGTAAGGATCGTGATGATACTCGAGGGAGACTTAGGAGGTTGGAGTCGTATGTTAAGAGACATTTGGGTTTTCGCCCTTAGACTAGTAGTACCATGATCATGTAGGACACTAGACTGATGGTTAGGTCTAGATGTTAGCAGTAGAAATAATTATGGATCATGTACCTATTTTTGATTTTGTTGTAACCGAATTATGCTTTTATTCATGAAATAAAAAGCTTGTTTTGATTCTCTTGCCTATTTATCTATATTGTTATTTATTCGTTATGGTAATCGTGTTGTAATTATATTTTATTTTGTAGCATGTATTAAATTATTGTTATCTAATAATCGTGTATTCGTTTCAAAATCTCACCATGGGTTGTGTCTTGTGATGTAGAACAATGACTAACACTCGTTCCGGGATAACCCATGCCGCAATTGAAGAAATGATCAACCAACGTGTGGACGCAGCTCTAGAGGCTCGTCGGGTTAACCGAGATCTTAGACTCGGGAATAGGAATGACAATGGAGGAGGAGATGGTAATGGGAATGATACTGGAAATGGAAACAATGGAGGCGACAACGGTGACGGTAATGAGAACTATAATGGGAATGGAAGAGGCGATAGGCCTGGTGCTGTGAGTGTACTTATCAAGATTTCATGAAATTGTCATTCCACTGAGTTTTAACGGAACAATACGGAGGTTGGTGTTGATAAGATGGAGTGAAAAGATGGAAACTGTGTTTCACATCAGAAACTGTCCAGAAAAATATCAGGTGAAGTATGATACATGCACTTTACTCGACAGTGCATTAACCTGGTGGAATTCTCACAAGAGAACCATCGGAACTAATGCTGCATACGCTTTATCATGGAGAGGAGCTGTTGAAGCTGATGACTGAAGTGTACTGCGAGAAATGTGATCCAAAAATGGAAACTGAGTTGTGGAATTTGTCGATGAAGAACAATGACATGGCTACTTACACTCAAAGGTTCCAAGAACTTACCATGATGTGTACCAAAATAGTCCCGGGGAGGAGGATCGGGTGGAGAAATTTATTGGAGGTCTTCCTGATAATATCCAAGGAAATGTGATTGCTGCAGAACCCACAAGACTACAAGATGTTGTTCGAATTGCCAACCACTTGATGGATAAAAAGTTGAAGGGCTATGCTGTAAGAAACGCAGAGAACAAGAGGAGATTGGACAACAACTATAGAGACAACCGTGGGCAACAACCACCCCACAAACGACAGAATACTGGAGGTCAGAATGTTGCTAGAGCTTATACGGCTGGTAACAATGAGAAGAGGGGTTATGAAGGAACACTTCCTTTCTGCAATAGGTGTAGGCTGCACCACGAGGGACAGTGTACTATGAAGTGTAACAACTGTAAGAAAGTTGGGCACATGACAAGAGATTGCAGGGCTGTAATTGCCACAACTACTCAAGGAACTCCAGGGCCGAATCAGAGGGTTATTACGTGTTTTGAGTGTGGAGCACAAGGACATTACCGGAAGGATTGTCCCAAAGTCAAGAACCAAAACCGTGGGAACAAATCAAGAGTTCTTGATGCAAGAGGCAAAGCATATGTCCTAGGAGGAGGTGACGCTAACTCGGGTTCTAACACTGTCACGGGTTCGTTCTCTAAATGAGTATCATTGCTTATATGTTATTTTGATTCGGGTGCCGATAGAAGTTTCGTATCAAATACTTTTAGTACATTGCTAGATATCATTCCCTCTGCCTTAGACGTTAGCTACGCTGTCGAGCTAGCTGACGGAAGAACTTTAGAAACCAGCACTGTGCTTAGAGGCTGTACATTAGGATTGTTAGGACATCCATTTAATATCAACCTGATGCCCATAGATTTGGGTAGTTTTGATGTTATCATCGGCATGGATTGGTTAGCAAAGAATCATGCAGTGATTGTCTATGACGAGAAGATAGTGCGTATTCCTTACGGAAACGAAATTTCTGATCGTTCAGGAGACAAAAGTCGAAAAAGGAGAAGAAATCATCGTTGTGCATTATATCATGTGTTAAAGGCCCAGAAAGTATATGGAGAAAGCGTTGTCAACTATTTCTGGGCAGGATACGGTGAAGGAAAACAAAGTACGTGTCGAAGGAGAATCGACTCGAGACGTGCCGACTTTACGGACTTTTAGAAAGCTTTCTGAAGGACTTACATGGTTACCACCAATACGACAAGTTGAATTCCAAATCGACTTAGTCCCAGGTTGATCACTGTGTTGAGCCCCCGTATGCTTAATCAGCATCGAAATGAATGGTACTTGTCTACCCAACTACAAGAACTTTCTGACAAAGGATTTATAAGACCAAGTTCCCTCACCCTGGGACTCTGGTTTTGGTTGTTCAAAAAAGGACGGCTCTTTTTCGGTTTGTGTATCGACTACCGTGAACTTAACAAGCTTACTGTAAAGAATCGATACCCACTTCCGAGAATCGACGACTTGTTTATCAGTTGCAAGGATACAAGGGTGTACTCGAAGATCGGACTTGGACTGGGTATCACAAAATCAGAGTTCGTGACGATGATTATTCCAACGAAGGGTTTAGGACCCGCTATGGGTCACTCCTAGTTCCAAGTGATGCCTTTCGGGTTGACTAACGCGCCAGCAATATTCATGGACTTGATGAACCGGGTATGCAGACCATACTTAGATAAATTTGTGATCATGTTCATCGATGATATCTTGATCTACTCCGAACGACCAAGGACAGATACATGCGGATTGCACATCTAGGGCTAATTTTGGAGTTGCTCAAGAAGGAAGAATTGTACGCCAAGTTCTCGAAGTGTGACTTTTGGCTGTCGAAGGTACAATTTCTTGGACACGTGATTGATAGTGAAGGCATTCACGTTGATCCTGCGAAGATTGAGTCAATCAAGGATTGGGAATCACCCAAGACTCCAACCGAAATTTGCCAATTTCTAGGTCCTGCCGGTTACTACCGACGATTTATCAGGTTTCTCCAAGATCTACCAAAGGCCATGACGAAGCAGACTCAGGAAAAGTGTAAGTTCAATTGGGGTGAAATATGGAAATGGGAGAACATTACTATGGATTTTGTTACTAAGTTACCTAAGACGACGTCTGGTCAAGATACAATTTGGGTAATTGTAGACCGACTCACAAAATCTGCTCATTTCTTACCAATGAAGGAAACCGACTCAATGGGGAAGTTAACGAGACAATACTTGAAGGAATTAGTCTCGAGACATGGAGTGCCAGTTTCGATTATTTCTGATCTAGACAATAAGTTTACGTCTCATTTCTAGAAATTGTTGAACAAAGCCCTAGGTACTCAACTGGATATGAGTACGGCTTACCATCCACAAACAGATTGTCAAAGAGAGAGGACCATCCAAACGTTAGAAGACATGTTGCGAGTGTGTGTGATGGACTTCGGAAAGGGATGTGACAGACATCTACCATTGATAGGGTTCTCCTACAACAACAACTATCATACGAGTATTAAAGCAGCACCTTTTGTGATGTTGTATGGTCACAAATGCCGTTCGCCTATCTGTTGGGCTGAGGTGGGAGACGCTCAACTCACTGGCCCAGAAACTGTTCGTGAAACAACAGCTAAGATCAACCAAATCAAGCATCGTCTACAAGCTTCACGTGATCGACAAAGGAGCTACGCTGATAAGAGACGTAAGCCATTAGAGTTTCAAGTTAGGGATAAGGTTATGTTGAAAGTATCGCCCTGGAAAGGAGTGATACATTTCGGCAAACGGGGAAAGTTGAACCCTTATTATATTGGACCTTTTAAGATTCTCGCCAAAGTTGGAACGGTTGCATATCAGCTTGAGTTACCCGAGCAACTAAGCCGTGTTCATAGTACCTTTTACGTCTCAAACCTTAAGAAGTGCTTATCCGACAAACCACTCGCTATTCCGTTGGACGAAATCCACGTCGACAACAAGCTCAATTTCATTGAAGAACCGGTTGAAATTATGGACCGCGAAGTTAAACGTTTGAAGTAAAGTCGTATTCCAATCGTGAAGGTCCGTTGGAATTCAAGAAGAGGTCCCGAGTATACTTGGGAGCGTGAAGACCAAATGCAGAAAAAGTACCCTCATCTTTTCGCTAACCCTGAATCCGCGTCTCAAGCTACGTCCTAAGCTTTGAGGACAAAGCTCTTTTAACGGGGAAAGGATGTCATACCCCGTAAATTTTAGGTCAACAATTTAAACCTTTCCGATTATTATCTTTGACTTTTACATGTTACGTTGGAATCTGACAGTTTACCAGGAAGTTAAACCGCGTAAATCTGAAAAGTGTCATCAGGCACGTCCCGGCATCGGTTATTAATTAAATTAGGCCTTATATGAGATATTTTAACTTTTCTAAGTGTTTCGTGATTTTTAATCACTTCTGATATTAATTTTAGGGTTTTATCTTTTAAATTGCGTTTTTTACGTTTTTGATCAAACGGAACCCCGAAAACCCACAAACTTTTCGTGTAAACTCGAGTTATCAATCGTCAAGCATTGTAATGCTAAAAATTTCGTTCACCTCCCTTTGTTTGACATACTGGATGCCTAAACCATAACAACAACACCATGCATCCTAAATTAATTCATGAAGCATTTTTTGGATTTCCCATGCATGTGATCATGTAAGCATAAGATAGTGAAATATGAAGGGGGGGGGTCACTCTCATGCATAAGAAACTAACCAAGGCATAAGCATGTGACTTCTTACACTATTGACCACATTTGACTCAACATTGGCTAGAATTATTTGCTCAAGAACCTTGGCTAGCAAAATTTTGTGTAGACTTGCCCTGCTAAACCCAAAACCGGATGCACCCTAGAGTGAGCCAAGAAAGAGTGGTTCAAGCCTCATGACTTGAACTATGATACCACAAAACCCTAACTTGATCCTATAAATACCATACTTTCTCATTATTAGGTCATTTCTTCCACACACAAGCCTCACAAAAATTTCTCTCTTCCTTCCCTTGCTCTCTTGCTTACGGCTCACCTACAACACCCAACCCAATCCATAACTTTTGATTTCCTTCAAGATCCAAGTGTTCCAAGGTGTTAGTTATAGTTATCTAAGGTTGATCCAAGTAGTAGTTCTTTAAATTTCAAGGGTTTGCAAGATTATAAAATTAGGGTTTCTAATTTTATAAGTGGGTTTTATAGATCTAGTCATTTTAGGTATAGATCTTGTGATTCTCTACTTGTTTCTTCATTCTTGTAAGCATTCTTGACCCACCTCTTGTTTTATTCCTCTTATTCTTATGAATGTTGTTCAAGTTTAAGAATCCATGTGTTTGTGTTACTTTTATCAAAAGAAATGATAAAAATATCTTGACAACTTTTATAAAAATGGAAGTATTATGTTGTTGTTTTATAAGTTATGGTGAGATGAGTTGAAATGTGGGTTGCAACAATAGATATGATGAGGTTAGGATAGATTAAGAGTGGTTTTGTTGGTATGTTTTGGCGAAAAAGAAGTTAGGTTAGACTAGACACTATGACGGTCTTATGGTTGAGTCTATGGTTAAGTCTATGGTACATTTTTGAAAAAATGAGTTGCTAATTGAAAATGTAAATGAGGTTGTAGGACACTTAAAAATGGTTTTAATAGTCGAAAAAGTAGTTTTTGGATAACTCGTTTCGTATAGATAGATTTCCGTATATTAAACACTAAAAACAGACTTTAAACGGCCAAGTTATGGCGAAATGAATTTTGAAACACTTTTTGGAAAAACAAATAATGTAGTTGCTGTTGGGATTAATAAATAAGGCTTACAGACACTTTCAGGCTTATTTAAGCTTTTAAAACCTTCACGAAACATATAGAAACCTTAGGATATTAATTAGAAACTTTTGAAATGTCATGAACATATTTATATGATGTCGAGATTAACAAAAAATGTAGGGTTTCTAAAAAAATGATATATTTTAACACATATTAGTTAAGTGAACATATGAGTTAAGCGTTTAGGTCGAAATAGTGCATTTAGGAAATATGGATATATCACTTTTTAGGGGACGGTATTAACGTCCCGAAACTAAAAACTTACCCAAAATAGAAAGTTACTAAAAATGGCAATTTTCGGATAAACGTCGAAACTTAACAAAAAACTCTATAATTTTATTTAGTCATACTTTATTAAATAAACTAAAGCACAAATACACATGGATGTCTTTTCTCTTGAAAGCGTATCGTACAAGTTTCTATTACCTTTCGTTTTCCTAATACGCGTCGTTTATTTAGGTTGCGTGCAGGATCCTTCGGCTTTATTTCTTCTTCGTTGATTATCAAATCACCACTTGCTTAAGGTGAGTTCATAGCCCCACATTTTTACCAATTTACAAATGCTTTATACTTTGAGGTGAGAAATATTGTTTGCTTTTAAAATTGGACACAAGCTCTTAACGTGAGTTTTACATGTTTATGTGTTGCCTAAGTTGCTTACAAACCACTATTGCCTGAACTATCATGAATTGTTAGTCACCTATGGCCAATTGGATTAGTTAAGTGAGCGCGAATGAATAAATAGATCTATTGGGACTAATTATCCCTATCTGCTTTGGTTCCACTTAACGAAGAACAAACAGATATATGTCATGTCGATGTGCGTTGTGGTGGTCTTTGGTTTGGGACACCAGTTAGGGCAGGAATACTATGTGGCATGATATGATATACCTTGTTGTTATTAGCATCGGTGTCATGAGCTTAGCTTAACAGTAAATACTTTTTATGTGATGTTGTATCTGTTATAGTAGTCGCATACGTTTTGGGAATCTTGTGGTCCACTCTTGTACTAACTTAAACCTGTGAATTCACTAACATTATGTTGACGTTTTAAACATGTTTTCTCAGGTGCTTAGCTTGGCTTGATTCTTGATGCTAAATGGAGTCTATGTGCTATGTGACTTCGCTGATTTCAAGACTTATCTATTTATATACTCGTTGTCATTGTCAAACTTTGTTATGCTTCCGCTACATTTAACCTTCTTATGACCGGTTGTAAAACTTAAATTAATGAGTACGATTTTTTTTCAAACGACCATGATTAGTGGTCGTTCTTTATTGCTTTGTGTTTGGATTGTTATGACGTCACGCCTTCGGACACGTATTCCGTCCAGGCCCCGTCTGGGGGTGTGACACACAGTTTCATGTTGTCTAGAGCATTTGGATTGTGATGATCCGGCCTCATCATCGTGTGTTCCCATAGTCTACACATAAAAACAATCAACAATAAAGTTATAGTTATGTTAGAAATGATTTGGATTGTATACATTAGTCCATGATTTTGATGTTTTTGAAACATTTTGTTACATTCTGAGGCAAAAATGTGCGGCGCGACTTCGCTGAAAAAAAATGGTTTGGGGCGGCGTACTTCTTCTTAAAAAATGTTAAAAAGATGCGGCGGTTTCGGGATAAAAACCGGCGTACATCAGGGCCTAGATTAAAATTTTTAATGATCTTCAAACAATTTAATTTTAAATGAAAAATTCATAATCGAACATAGTTTTTTTAGATTAATCAATATCAAGCATGCATGCATCAAATAACTACTAAATATCATAAATTCAAAGGGTTAATTGTTCATATGAAATGTGGATTTAAATTTTTCCTAATCTAATAGTATAAACCCTTATGGACAAGCAATAAAAACCATTTTAATAATAAAGCAGGTAAGGGGGATGGAAATAACTAGGCATGATTAAAAACTTGGTAGAATGATCTTTGAAAACTTTTTCTTTGTTTTTGTAAGAACCCCGACGGTTTTGGTGAGTGTGTGAGTGTTTTTTTATAATCGGTTAAAATCGTGTTTGGCAAGTTTTATCTATGATAACCGCTCAAAAGTGCGGCGCACTTCCCAGAAGTGCGGCGTACTTTTCCCTTTTTTATATATATAATATATTTTTTTTATTTTTTACAAACTTATATTGCACACTACATAATTTACCATAATTTCAATCCATCATATGTACTTGATATTAATAACTATCACATATCGGATCCCGTACATCAAATTTAATCCATTATGGATTTATACAAATGATTTATTTTTAAAACATAATATAAAAAGTAAAAACGAGAGTATATAGCTACTCCTTTATTCCAATTTGTTCAATTTCTTCATTCCATAAACCAGTTAGGTGACATGATGTCACTTAACTTGTGATACTTTGATAATTTCCTGTCCGTTTTCTTTGTTGTAAATCCTTGCAAATAAACGTTTCCATACGGATTAGTTAGCCTTATCTCAGTTCGCCATTGTCCTGTCGCTTCTTCTTCTTTAGTATGCGAACCTTTATAATCAGGCTTCCAGTTGACTTGATTTAACGGTACTGGGAATGAGCCAAGGAAACTAGCCGCCTTCTTCCAAACGCTAATTTTCCGAAATGGGTTAGTTACGGTTTGTATAGCTAATGATCGCTCATCTAGATCATTACAGTTCAAATACGGTGCAGGTTTTGGTCCATATATCGGTGCTCCAAACTTATTCCTCTTTATCTGGTAATCTTCCTCGTAATCACTATCACTTTATGCGTTTCTCATAACATCTGATCTTGTAGCATAGAAGGTTTGGTGACAAAACCCATCAAAGGTTGAGAAAAGTCTCTCCGGAGTATTGACTATACCACTAATCGTACGTAGGAATCCCCGAGTAACAACTATTAGTGAATCACGGTTAATCGGAAGATCCAGGATTAGAAACTTAGCAATCAAGGTAGTGACCCCTACTTGACAGAGAACAATTGTGAGTATCCTCATATCTTCTGACTGAGTGTGATTTATCATTGTGATTCCTCTATCCATTGATGTGCAGTTGTCGTATGACTTCTACACGAGAAGTTTTACAACTCCCTAGGTGGTGCACCTAATCGTTGTAGTGTACTATGGGCAAGACTCGGGGTTGTTTATCGTTTACTCGAGGAATAGGTTGGGAAGGCTTAATCACGATCTAACAAAATTCTAGAGGTTAAGGGAAGATTATTTTTATATTTTTGTATTTTATGGAAAGCGGGTAAATCATATAATTTGAGAGAGTGGTTTGGTTTTAGCTATTAACCTAAATAATAATCTAAACTAATGGTGATAACAATAAGATAAAAGATCGTGTCTATTTAATCATGTATTACTCCCTAGATTGCTTCCCTGGTGTTGTTGCCTAGTCACACTTGTGATGATATATGTAACTATTTCTTAAAGCATGAACAAATTACACGAACTCGCCGTCTACTTAGTATGCCGCTAGAGCAACGCACATGCAAGGTAGTATGAAGATTATTACACGGCCCCTAGGAGTTTACTAAGTGCATGTAAAATACATTAAAAGTGGATCAACCATATTAGGGGGCAAGGTAGTATGAAGACTGTCACCCGATGGTATCCTTTCTACACAATCACGTTTCCCTAGACATATCAATAACGATTATAGACAGAAAGCTAGTTTTCTAAGACCTAACGTGCACATCCATCATAAGAAGCAACATCACTAAGATCTACAGTCTTGGTTTCATACAATCGTAAATAAACACAATAATAGGTTTAGCTAAGCATGTTAAAGATAAAGCAAGAACAATAGATCAAACAACACATAAACATATTGAATGATCAAGTAAACCTTACTTGATTAAAACATGAATTGGAAGAGGTACAATAGGGTTTTTAAGCCCTAAAATCGTCTCATACAACTGCTAAACGAACTAGGGTTCGTACCCTCTTTTATTCTAAAGTTACACCATGAAAACCCTAAATTCGGGTTTATATATATAAGAAAATCGATGCGACGGCCTCGCGTTTTAGTCGTGACGTCGTCGTAAAATGAATCTTCTAGATCTGTGTTCGAGTCGGTGTGAGCTGACTCCGTCTTGAAATGTGTGACGCCGTTACTTGATGAGTTGTGACGGCGTCTAGTATAGCTTATGACGCCGTCTCTAGGCTCTGTGAGCACAAATCTTTAAGAGTCTTGGTGTTGGTCCGTAGTCTTGTCCGTTTCTTCTCCAAATGAGCCCAAGTCACGTGTAAATCATCCAAATGTCTTCCAAATGAGAAATACCTGAAAAGGAACGATTAAGCCCCTATTTTGGGCATAAACACACGATTTTGAGGGTTAAACGACCCCAAAAAAGTGTATAAAATGACACCTCATCAAATATCCTTACACTTAGGATTTGCTTGTCCTTAAGCAAATAGGTTTTTCTATCTAGACAATAACAATATGAGAGGTCATTTTACCTACTCTTTAAACATATTCTACAACACAACTTTCTAGACCTCGTAATTAAAAGCACGAAAAGTATATACT
>BQNB010034728.1:0-18873 GCA_026074375.1 Tanacetum coccineum
TTTTCAACCAGTTTTAATTATATTTACAGCAAGTTGACCACAACATCATTACTTACAACCAATTTGCATCCAATTAGCAAGTGCACTACCAAACTTAAATTAGTCAACCAGTATTAATGATGACTCACCAGACTTAACATATTTTCAACCAGTTTTAATTATATTTACAGCAAGTTGACCACAACATCATTACTTACAACCAAGTTGACCACAACATCATTACTTACAACCAATCTGCATCCAATTAGCAAGTGACAGCTGGCATGTCCTTTTTCATGTCCAAGTTGAGCCTGCAACATCCTTTCCAACTCCAAGTAGTACCTGCAAAGTTAGTCTATACAAGAAAGGCAATTCTAATCTAACTTATAATTAGCAGAATTAACCTAAGATAACTACCAGACTTAATACTTAACTACCAGTATTAAGTGGTTACCAGATTTAACTTTTACACTAGCAGACTTAATACTAAGCTACCAGTATTAAATCTCTATATTACCAGAATTAATCCTAAATTATACTACCAGAATTAATTCTAACTTATACTACCAGGATTAATTCTAACTTATACTATTTTACATAAAATTTACACTTTTTCCTCTGATACTACCTTTACTTCCTCCAAAAGTAACAGATCCCACTTTGGATAGTTCTTGATAATCTTCAAGATGGGCCCTGTTACCAGTCATGTGCCCAGAACATCCACTATCAAAAATACCTCTATGCTCCATATGCTTCAGTGGATGATCCTGCACAATCAAAAAGAGATTAGTTTCTCTTTGGGACCCAGGCCTTCACAGGCTTGGGTCTGCCTTGTGGACCTCTAGAAACATTAACATTTGAATCAGGGGTTGGTCCACTATTGGTATTGGAGAGTGGTATTACTTTTCTCCAAACACAACCTGCTGAGGTCTTAACAGCAGTGCCCATTTTGCCCTTAACAGCATATTTATTTGACTTGTATGCTGTATTCCTTGAAAAGGGTCTATTTACAGGTGAACTTTGTTTTGAAAAACATTTCTTTGGACTGTTAAGATTCACCTGTGAAAGTTTAGGGCTGGTTTTGTATGAAGTCTGGTTTGATACTGGTCTATTTACTCTAGCAGTATTAACATGCACACTACCAGAATTAACATTTTGCTTGCCAGTATTAAATCTAGAACTACCAGACTTAATATGAGTGCCAGCTGAACTAACTGAACAGTACTAACATTTCCTTGACCTGTATCTACATTGACCTACCAGTTTTATTAGTTTTGTTAGCGATAATCAAGGTGGGTCTATATGTTACTTAGTTGTACAGGTCTCGGGAGTGAATTGATTTATGCTTTATTTCACACTGTTAGTTGTTAGTCAGGCTGTTGTAGCTTGCCTAACATAAAGCCATGAACCACCTTATTGCTCCTTAAAGAGCAGCTCTCCCTTGCCATCTTTTCTCATAATAGTCACAGTCCTTAATCAAGTGACTAAGAATTCACACAAAAACATGGTTTTTCTTTCAAAAGAATTATCTGCACCTAAGTCCCTTCCATTCTTTGTTTCCCAATTCTGTTATTATTGATGGAATAGGTGAGGGTGTCACTGGTGTCCTAATGGTTGCCTATGAGGGGGAGTTTTTTACATGCTCGTGACACAACTAGGGTTAACTGTTTGTTAGGGTTTAGCACTTGTGGTTGAGGTCTTTTGGGTGGCAATGGTAACTGCTCAATAGAAGGTATAGGATATGGTTCATGGATAGGTTCATTATTAACTGAATGGTCAGTGAGCCTCTAGTTCCCCATCACTGTAATTGGATTGACAAGTTGATGTAAATGTGGAACTGCATCAGAGCTCAGTAGGACTTGGAGATTGAGGTTGAGGCCATATTTTCCATATCATACAGTGAATCATCTATGTCTCTCTATTACATTAGGGGTATAATCACCACTAAGAGGCATGAGGGACACATTTGTACTCTACTTGTTTAAATTCTGTATAGTGGATGTAATTAGTATACTGCATCTGTTTCCCTAAAAGCAAAATACCTCTACTTATCCTCTTCCTTATATCTAGGACTTCTAGCTTTTGATTGTTATGCATATCCTAAACCTATTCTGAAACAGTTGAGGCTCATCCCACAATCAATTTGCTTTTCCAAAGATTTTTCAGAAGATGCAGACCTAGAGTCAATAATTTTTGTAAAGCATCTTATCTTTGTCAAGCTTTCATTCCTATTCTTATATACTTTTTCTAGCTTTCATCTTTTCAAAAATTTGATTAGCTGAAAATTTAATTTTTCAGTTAAGGAAGATTGTTTATTCTTGTTTGTGGAGGCTTAAGCTGAGATTCTAATTTCTTAAACAGCTAGCTTATGGGCAGTTAAGGCAAGCTTTATGGGTCACAAATTAAGATTTGCAGTTCATCATTACTTAGCTTGAGTGAGCATTATATGAATCTAAAACACAATTTAGAGCACATGGATTACCTCATATTCACAGTGGAAAGCCATATTACGAGCATGATTGAAGTTCTCATATGTAGTCCTGCTTACCCAATTGATCTGACCTTCCTCAATAGTCATACATAAGCTTCCTTTTCAGTTCTCAATTGGCTTGAAATCCTGACAATCTACCTGTTCCTGCCTGTACCTTCCTTTGAACCTGTAAACTTGCACTCCTTGCAACATGCCAGCGTTGTGGCAATTGAAACATTTCGACTTTTCTCTTATTCAATTGCCACATGATTTTTCCATCCACTTTGGCCTTCATGCCTGTATTCTTGTAGAACTTCTTATTATGGATGGCAGTCATAGCAATCTGCCAATCTTTATCCATTTCTTCAATCAAGATCATTAATTTGATCTAGGTCTTCTGTTTTCTATCCACATCTTCAGCTTTTGGGGCTTGATTTGTATGGATTAACTTAATAGCTATGGTCCTAGGAGTTGGAAGTGGTGGGGCTTTGGTTGGTGGTAGGGGGGTTTGTATCGTGATAGTCCTGTAGATGGGGGAATGGGGGTGAGTAGGTCTATTTAAAAAAGAGAAGCAGCTGGGCATTACGTGGGCAAGGCGGGAGCAAGAAGGATTGCAATGGAGGGGGCGGTGTGGGGACCTTCTGGAAGGAGGGGCAAAATGGGCGTAAGATGGTCAGGGCGTGTCGAGGGGAGGTACGGTGTGGCGGTGTAGGGGTTGGGGGGGCTGGTGTGGGGGTGGAGACGGGGGTGGTATGGAGGGGGGTTGGGGGTGGGGGGGGGGGATACGGGAAGCGGGGGGTTAGGGAGGGTGGTGGTAGTGGGGGAAGGGGTGGGGCGTGGTGGGGTGGGGGGGGGGGGTAGCGGGAGGAGGGTGGGGGGGCATGGCAGGGTTGGGGGGGGGAGTGGAATCGGGTGACTAAAAAGGAGGTGGGGGGGGGGGGGGGGTGGGTCTAGGGGGCGGTGGTAATAGTGAATGACAGGGGGGGTGGGTGACATGTGGGCGGAGGGTAGAAGAGGGGGGTGAGATAAGTGGGGAGGGGATGGTTGGAGGCGGGGATGAGTTGGGAGGGTGGCAGGGAGGGGGGAGCGGGGTAGTGGGGGAACAGGGGGGGGGCGGCGGAGTCAGTGGGTTAGTGGAAGGGGAGGATGATGAGGGCAGGGAAGGGGGGGGGAGGTAATTCATAGGTGCGAAAGGAGAGGGGGGGAGGGGGGGGGGGGCTGGCGCGAGGGAGGTAGGGGCGGGAGAGGAGGGTAGGTGGGGGGGGTCTCACTAGGGGAGGGTGTGATGGGGGAGCGGGGGAGTGGGGTGAAGGGTGGGGGTGAGGGAGAGTAGGGGAGAACGGACTACGGGGGGGAGGGCGAGGGGTGAGCGGGGAAAGTGAGGACGGTGGGGGTAGGGGCAGGTGGTACCAGGGGGGTGCGAGGGGTGTGGTCGCTTACACACTCTCATTGTGTAGGGGGTAGTGGCTTGTTGCGGAGGCGGTTGGAGATTGGCAAGGGTGTGCTAGGCTCCACTGGATTTTTCTTTTTCTCTCTTGTATTTGCTTCTTTTTTCTTTTTTTTTGTTCATTTTTTTCTGTATTATTTCTTTCTACTTCAACTCTTCTGTTTTTCTTGTTTTTTGGCTTATGCTTGCTGGAAGAGGCTTTGGCTTGTGATAGAAAAGCCACATTATCAGATGTAAGGGAAGAAGATGATGTCCTTTTAGATGTCTTGTTCAAAGACACTCAGATTATTATATAAATCATCTATTGACAATGTGTCAATATTCTTCTTGTTCTTATTGTTCATTTTGACTGGCACACGCAGGAGGAAGGGGGTACCTCAAAACTTGTGATTTGCGTTCTTCATTCGGATTCACCAGCACCAAGGGCATCAACTGTGATACGGAGTTTTTGGACATATCATACCCTTTCTCTAAGCTTTCCTTAGATGTGATAGTAAATGCCTCAAACTGTTGTTTCAAAACAGCTTTTTGCATTTTCTTCGAGTTCGCATTACCACCAAACCGTGTCTTGATGGCTGCCCAGATCTCTTTGGCATCATCCATGCCATGAAAACGTCGTCCTTGAGTTGATCTTTTGGAAAGCATTAACAATAGTGTTCTTCGCTTTCCTTTCTTTCTCACAGCAAACTGGTTCTTCCTGTGTGGCTGGTGGAATGAACCTGTACTACACCATCCATACCTTTGGTGACTCGCTTCTTTGAGTATTCAATTCTGAATCTACTTTTTCCAGACCTCATTATCTATTTTACTCAGATAATGTTCCATCTCCATCGCCCCACGTGTCCATAATCATCTTTTAGGGGATCGGGCTAGTTTATTGTTTGAAAGTGTATTGGTGGTGTATTATTTGTCGGTGGGTTAGCAGGTGCATTCTTTGTTGGTTGTGTGTAAAGGTTTCCATCCCTAAAGATTGCATCATCATGAAGAGAAAGTTCCTCATCATCATGAAGAGAAAAATTATCGTTTGCAGACATGACTACTTGATTTGGTGGAATAAAAGGTTTTGATCTATGTTCAATCTTGTGTAAAGTCCCTTTGGTGGCTCTGATACCACTTGTAGGTCCTTATAAACAGGATCTGATGAATGAGCCTTATTAAACGTCTTATATCCTTTGAATAAATCCAAAGATACTATGAGAGACAATAACTGTGAATATAAATATTGACGCGGAATATCAATATCTATACCAAGATGAACATAAGAACGAATACTAAAACTTGCTATTACTATTACTATTTGATTGTGAATACTCAATCAACTGATATCTTTACAATACTATTCTATGTTCCTTTTATAGGCTTAAGGAACCCTAAACGCGTTAAGAGATAATGCTTATCTCTTCCTAAATCAACGCTAATTGATAACTATTACTAAAATTACAACAGACTTAACTGTCTGACCAAACAGTATTAACTTTAATACTGCCAGACTTAAGTTAATGCTGGCAGACTTAACTTGCTCTACCAGACTTAACTTCTATACTAACAGTACTAACTATTCAGCTATCAGTACTAACTATAACTAACAGACTTAACAGTATTAAGTCTGTTTACAATATTTTCCTAACATTCCTACCCTTAACTTTGATTTCATTCATGAACTTCAAGTTTCTTCGTACTTTGGCTTCACTTTGGGCTTTAGAGGATTGTCTTGAACTTCTGTCTTCAAAATAATAGATCTTTAAGTCTTCAAATCTTGACAGCAACTAGCCTTCAAAGCTATTCATCAATCCATTGTTTCAGCAACATTGACAATGTTGTACATCAAATCATAAAGTTTCAGTCTATTCTCATCACTTCCAGGTGTGTTAACTCCTGTGAGAGGTGAATCATCAAAAATTTTAAATGGATTTGATGTCTCTTTACCAGTTAGCCATTAACTCTGGAGTACGATCTACCTTATGATGCTTACTACGTACATTTGCTATCACTTTAAGGAGTTACGTTATTGTGCTCAGTGTCTCATTTAATAGAGGAATGAGGATTTTGTCAAGAGACATAGGTCTACTTATACATAGCAGGTATAAGACTCGACGTCATGTGGATAAACAGGATATAAGACACACGTTTGGGAAATTCAACAAATTCGTATTATTCATTTTTCTTCCATCATGTCCCACTACGTGAGCTCCTGAGTTCAAGATTCACTACATGCACTATTTGAGGGGAAGTTGCTCATTTTCAGAAGACCCCTACTTGATTATAACAAAAAGGGGAAGAAGTTTCATTCGTATATTAACTTCAGGGGAAGTTCATGCTTATTGGGTTTTGTCATTATCAACTAGGGGAAGATTGTTAGGAATTATATTTGAGTTGATAAAGACAAAATAATGAATGAAACAAGATGGAAACAAGAAGGACCAAAGTCGTCATTGTAGAAGTCTTCAAAAGATAAGAATTGGAAGATTCTCTCAGATTTGGTCAAAGATAAAGATAATGATTTGGTCAAAGATAAGAACAAGAACAAGATTTGGTCAAAGATAATTAATTGGTCAAAGATAAGAACAAGAACAAGATTTGGTCAAAGATAATTAATTTGGTCAAAGATAATTAATTTTATCATTATTATCTTTATTAGTTTCCATGTAAACCTTGACTCCTTATACTATAAAAGGAGGTCTAAGGTATGTAGTTTAATTATCCATCATAGTTAGATCTCTCCAATGAGAGTCTAATAGTTAGCTTATTAGTTTGTGTAATAGTTAGCATAGTCGACTGATTAAAGTCGAATAGTTTATAGTTTATTAGTATGAATAAAGAAAACCTTGTGATAACATTGATGTTCTTATTTGTTATTCCGCTGTGCTTTATATCATTCAATGTTATTATATCCTAGATGGGCAAAACGGTCTATGAAGCCTGCAATTAAGGTTTCAACACTAGCAGTACTAACTCTAAGTTAGTACTGGTAGTTAAAACTGTTAGTACTGTTAGTTCATTTTAGCTTATCAGCTTATTGTTTCTGCTTATTTAAGATTTGCTTAGTTTTTTTTAGAGTAGATTAAACCATTTTCGTTTACTGTCTTTAGTAGAGATTAGTAAGCTTATTTTCCTTTTCAAAGTATTTTCAATAGTTTATCAGTTTGTAGCTTTTAGCTCGTTGCCATTTTTAGTTTATTCTAGTTGCTCATTCTTATGCCTGCGTGCTTATTAGGGATAGTTAAATATCTGTTTTAGCTTATTTGCTTATTTCTTGTTTCATTGTGTTTTAGTAGAGCTAGCGGTACTAACTCCAAGTTAATACTGTTAGTTAATACTGTTAGTACTGTTGTTAGTACTGCTGAGTTTCTCCTGATTAGCTTAGCTTAATTGCTTGCTGAATTTGCTTATTTAGAGTTAGTCTAGCTTATTTTGTTTTGTCTTAAGTTTATTTGAGCTTATTTGTGTCTTAGTTTAAAAAGTTTTAAGTGTTTTTGCCATTTCTAGCTTTTATGCTTGTTCTAGCTTATTTTCCTTGCTTATCTGTGTGTGCATTTGCTTATTAGGTTTAGTGCCCTTTCATATCCAAATCCTTGTCATAATCAAACATCAATTATCATTTCATCATTCGATTTTCCATTCTAGCCTCGTTGGGACATAACGACCCTGAAACACTCTATACTACTTCCGGTTTCTTTGATTTTGTGGGTCCTGACCCTTGTTATATATTTATATTTATCTATATTTATTGGTATATAAAAAGGAGTGAGAAGACGCGAAGTCAATTTTTGGCGCCGCTGCCGGGGAGGCTGTGAAAACGATTATCGTTACATTTGACAATTTGTGTTTGAATCTGTGAATATTTTCTTCTACAAAAATATAAAAAGTACAAAAATATTTTTCAGTTTCTTTTATTAGTATAATTATCATCTAAAAACAAAAGAAAAACCAAAAATATAAAAACATTGTCCATAAAAAAGAAATAAAATTCACAAATTGGTAAAAATACCAAAATATAATATTCTCAATTGAGGTATTATCATAATAACTTCCGGTGAACTTGTTGGTTCCCAACTCGAACAAAAGATTTAAAAACTTGCCTTTTTATATCTCTTATAACGTACGGTCACCTTGAAACGTTAAACAAGCTTTAAAGGTGGGGTTATAAGGAGGGTGGTTCAAGGAACTACAACCCGAAAGAGAAAGAAGCTTCGTGTATCTCTCCTCCGCTCACCTTGTCGTTTTCTTTTTTGTGAGCTACCGTGAGTAAGTTGATTATTTGGTGGAGTTGTGTCTTATCTCATTGTCCGTTAAATTCATTTGTGAATAAATCATATAAAAAAATTTAGTGTAGATTTTCTTTGTATATTCTATTTTGTGCATGCGCACTGTTCTCAAGCCCGTAAAACGTCGACAAAACCAAGTCTGACAGTCTTCTGTTGAAACAACCAATCTTGAGAGATAAGCCAAATAACAACAAGAACTTTTCAATCCTCCACACGGTTACGATGGGTTGATATTCATAGGTTACGAGGGTTGCGATCGTTGGTTCCGAAAATTACTACGAACAAACTTGAGATCAAGGCTAATGGTTACTTAATCTTGTTCCCAAAAAGCAATTTTTTAGACACGATTAAAGAAGACCCACATGCTCACATCCGATATTTCAACAAGATCACTTCTACGATGAAGTTCCCGAACATCCCGAGTACGTCGGTTAAGCTTAAGCTTTTCCCATTTTCCCTCGAGGGAGCAACCCAGATTTGGCTTGAAAAAGAGCCCACTCAATCCAATTTCTTACATGAGCGAGATCTTGTTTACTGAAATCATTAACACAATTCTTTCCTCCCTCTAAAATAACAAATCTTCGAAAATGAAATCACAAGATTTCAACAAAAATTTGATGAAACGTTTTACGAGGCATGGGACTGATTCAATGATCTTCTTAGGGGATGCCCGCATCATGGGTTTTCAGAATTGCATCAACTCGATACATTCTATAATTCCCTAAATTCGAATGATCAAGATTCATTGAACTCCGCTGCGGGTGTGTAGAGAGAGATAGTATGTGACTGGATTAAAATGCCACGAGGAATGCCTAAAAATCATCGAGAGCAAGTCCAAAGTTCGTCAATCACGAAGCAAGGCCATTGTTTCAAAAGTGAGTACGAGCTCTTCTACCCCAGCAGTTTCATCCGATGTTGCTGAGCTGAAAGATATGGTTAGAGCATTGATTCTCGATAAGAAAAACCAAACTCCAGCTCCCGCTCCCGTAAAAGCGGTCGAGCAAAGTTGTGTAACTTGCGGGGGTGGTCATTCTTACCAAAATTGTCCAGCCACCGATGGCAACATTTATCGTGACAATATCCAAGAATACGTGTCACAAGCCGCCGCAGTTAACTACAACCAAGGGAATGCCAGTTACCGACCTCAGATGGTCGCAAACCAAATTCGACCTCCCGGTTTTCCTCCTATTCAAAACAACCAAAATCGGGGGATCAATTTCAACCAAAATCGGGGGAACAATTTTAACCAAAATAGGGGTAATAATTTCAATCAAGGACAAGTTTACCAACCCCAGATTAATCAACCCCCGACTTTTCAAGCTCCAGCTTACCAAGCTCCAGTTCCACCAGCACCGGGTGTGTCTAAGCCCGATTTTGATAACTACGTCAAAGCTAATGACGCGGTTATGCAAAATATGCAAAATCAAATGGCAAATATAACGGACCTGATCACCAAATTCGTAATAGTAATAACTGCTTCTACTTTAGGTGGGTTCTTACTAACGCAACACCATTGCCTAACCTAAACGGAATGTGATATTTATTAGTATGCATCGATGGCGTTTTAGAAAGCTTTGTATAGAGAATCGGTTGAGTCTATTATCACTTCTGTGAGATCTCAGAGTTGTGTTGTGCTGCGGGTTATGCGTGTAGGTAGATAAGTATAAGAGTATGTTATTTGGAGGTTTAATGTATATGTGTTGAGACGTAAAACTGTTTACTCTTATGCTATTATACCCCATTACCTTTGAACCAAAGCATTCCTGAAAAACATCCCAACCTACTGTGTTCAACAAAATCTCTCTCGTCACACTCACTCTCGCGTGTATGGGAATGATCGGCCCGTGTAGCTTCTCAAAACCAACCTTGCCATATCCTTAAGGCCAACAAGAAAAGCTCCGTGGCAAATGACGATCTTCTAGCTTCAAAATTTATTGGAAATTTTTCGGAATCTCCATTTCGAGCTAAGTTTCTGCGGACGCTTCTCCTCACATGCCAAATTTACACCAATTGTTTAGAATGCTCCAACGACAAAGCATAGATAATTGAGTTTTACAATACAGTTAATTAATGGAGGAGAGTACAATTTGTGTATGTTTCGTTACGTAATGCATTGTGGATGATTTGTGAGTTTGTCTAGTTTTTATTTGAAGAGAGGAGAGAGAGAGTGTATATAGACACGCACTCCAACTCTCGGCTGCTCACTGCTCAGAGTGTAGTGAGTGTGACCCCCCCCTATATGTTTACACTAAATAGCCCCCTTACCCCCGAGCCATGACCCCCCCCCCCCCCCCCCAGCTGCTAATTGTGGTGAATTAACCCTACGCCCTGGGCCCCTATTCGGTCAAGCATCAACTAATGCCTTTTCTATTTGGACTACAAGGTTCCACTACTTACCTCCGTGCGGGGGCGATGTTTTTGATAACTTGACAAAACCCGGAATGATACTTATGAACTTGCGATCAGAACGATTCTACTCCCACCGCCACTCGCGAACTCTCGCGCGATGTTTTCATGAAAGCGCGCAGAAGAAACGTTTTTCTTTCCTGACGATTTTGTGGTCGTTGATTACATTGCCGATCCTCGGGTTCCCCCTAATCTTAGGAAGACCTTTCTTGAGAACGGCACATGCCTTGATCGACGTTCACGGTGAACAAATGAACCTTAGGAACGTTGGACCAATCCGTGACCTTCACTCTCGCGCGCGCGAGTGATACTAAACTTGTTTCCTCACTCTCTCGCTCGCATTGAATCAGTTAACCGTGTCGATGTTATTGACATTGCTGTGAAGAATAAATGTTTTCAGAAGTATTAAAATTTCTGAAAGTGCAATCCCACTTTAGGTCGGACTTATGATCGATTTCGCTCTCTATCTTTCCCTCCTTCGGAGGAAGTGATTTTCATAATGAAAGATCGATAAATTTCTTGAAATGATGATTCAATACCACAAGGTGTTGACGGGCATCATGATACTGAGGGAGATACTGTTTACCTTGGTGAATTGTTAGTGGCTCTCGCAAATAGTGACCCAAATCTCCCACCGTCAACCAGTTTATGTAATAAGTACTGAAGAGATTAAATCTTCATGTGAAGATCTCCCGAACCTAGACCTCAAAGGGAAGCTTACCATCCCATCTTGAGTATGCATTTTTGGAGGGTGATGGACAAATTACCCGTCATAATTTGCTAAAAACTTGAAAGATGAGGATAAAACCGCCTGATCAAGGTTCTTAGTCACACAACCATGACTTAGCTTGGAAGATTTCTGATATTAAGGGGATAGATCTACAGTTTTGCACCATAAGATTTTGATGGAGGAAAATGCCAAACCCGTAGTTCAACATCAGAGAAGAGTTAACCCCAAAATCAATGAGGTTATTAAGCAAGAAGTTATCAAATTCTTGATGGCACACGCGCGTTAATTTAACTCACCCTCTATGGACAATCCCTGGGTGAGCTCCGGTTCATTGTGTCCCTAAGAAGGGAGGGGCATAACCATGGTTTAAAAACGAATGATAAAATGAGTTATTACACATAGGTTGGATTACGGAGATGGAGAGTTTTGATGACTACCAGAAAACTCAATGATCGCACTTCAGCTGCTAGAGACCATCTCCCTTTACCATTATGGATCAGATGCTTGAATGATTTAGCAGGAATGAAGTACTATTGCTTTTTGGACGGTATTTCTCTTTCCTTTTTGTTTGTTCTCCTTCCCTCTCCTTTTTTGTCCCTCTCTCTTCCTTTCTCTCCTATCTCTCTGCCTTTCGGCTACTTTCTGACCCAATTGACCACTCGATCAAGCATAAGACTACCTTCACCTGCCCTTACGGGACATTTGCCTATCGTCGCATGCCTTTTAGGTTATGCAATGCATCGGGCACGTTCCAGAGGTGTATGGTTGCAATCTTTCACGATATGATTGAGAAAACCATGGAAGTCTTCATGGATGATTTCTCAGTTTTCGGTGATTCTTTCTCTCCTGCCTTTCCCATTTAGACAAAATGCTCCAAAGGTGTGAAGACACCAATCTTGTGCTAAATTGGGAAAAATGCCACTTTATGGTCAAGGACGGAATAGTCCTTGGGCATAAGATTTCTAAGTCTGTGATCGAGGTTGATAAATCAAAAGTTGATGTCATTGCAAAATTGCCTCATCTACTACCACGCGAAGGGTATTCGCGTTTTCTCGTATGCCGGATCTCTACCGTTCGATTTTATTCAGGATTTTCCAAAATCGCCTCAGGCCTATGACCCACTCCTTGAAAAAGAAACTTGTTTATCTTTCTCGGAAGGAATGCATCGAAGCATTTGAGACCTTTAAGATGAAGTTAACCCAGGCTCCAATTCTAGTTGCTCCCGATTGGGACTTGCCCTTTGAAATCATGTGTGATGCAAGTGATTTTACTGTTAGGGCAGTCCTAGGGCAAATAGACCATAGCACTACCAACCAATATACTATGCAAGCAAAAATATGACTGGAGGGCTCAAGCACATTTACCACTACACAGAAGAAGAATTACCTTGCCGTAGTTAGTGTATGCTTTCGAGGAAATCCGGCCATATCTTGTCTTGTCCCAAAAAGCATAGTGTATACGGCATTCGGCTCTCAAATACTTGCTTGGCTAATAAGCAGGTTGCTAGCCAAGATTGCTTCCGGTGGATTTTGCCTGCTTCCAAGTATTTTGATTGTCGTTATCCGTGATAAAATAGGAGCAGAAGAATCTCACCGCAGACCCACCTTTTAGACTTGAAAATCCCATAAAGTGAGCTCGAGGAAAAAGGAAATTACGGAAACATTTTCCTCTCGAGCACTAGGGATGTTGTCCTTCGGGGTGATGATAATGCCCCATGGGTTGCCGATTTTTGCCAATACCATGCGGGATATTTTTATATTGATCATGAATGTCGGTACTCAGCTGAAAAGGAAGTTTTTTTAAAGACGTCGGAAACAACAACTTTTGGGACGACCCCTTCTAGTTTAAGATATGTGCTGATCAAGTGATTAGGCGTTGTGTTTCGGGGCAAGAGCTTTTGACATTCTCAAAGCTTGCACAGTGGACCACGGGGGACACTACGGTGACAATTACACCGCTAAAAAAGATTTTTGATTCAGGATTTTATTGGCCCACGATCTACAAGGATGCCCACGACTTTGTCACCCGATGTGACATTTGTCAACGTCAAGGCAAAATTTCGCAACATGATGAGATGCCTCAAAACTCTATCCAAGTTTGCGAAATCTTTGACATGTGGGGCATTGATTTTATGGGGCCGTTTCGTCTCTTTTAAGACGCGCGTCACAAATCGCATACTCGTGGCATTGATTATTTATCAAAATGGTTGACCAAAAGCGCTCCCCACCAATGACGCCCGAGTTGTTTGCAAATTTCTTAAATCTCTCTTCGCCAGATTTGGTGCCCCTCGTGCAATCATAAGTGATCGCGGAACCCATTTTTGCAATGACCAATTTGCAAAGGTCATGCTTAAATACGGAGTCACTCATCGTCTCTCACGCGTTATCATCACAAACAAGTGGACAAGTTGAGGTTGGTCCAATCGTGTGGTTTGAATACGAATTCTCTGCCCGGACGTGGGCGAAAAAGTGTTGCCTTGGTCGGCATAAATTAGATGACGCACTTTGGGCTTTTCCGCACAGCTTACAAAACACCCATCGGGTGATATCTACCGTACAAGTTAGTGTTACGGGAAGCATGTATCTTTCGATTGAGCTCGAGCCACAAAGCTTACTGGGCCTTAAGATACAAACTTTGATATCAAAACGCGGGTGATCACAGGAAAGTTCAATCTCAACGAACTAATGAGCTCGTGTTCTGCCCTACGAGGCATTCTTTTATTTACAAAGAGGAACCAAAAGAGAATCCATGACTCCAAGATCAAAAACCGCGTTTTCAACGTCAGTGATCGAGTCCTCCTCTTAACTGTAGATTGAAGATGTTCTAGGGCAAGTTAAAGACCGCTGGACGTGGACCATTCACTGTAACAATGTTTGTTCATATGGCACGTCGAGTTATCCCAAAACTCCGGGCCAAATTTCAAAGTAAATGGTCACCGTTTGAAGCACTACTTTGGGGGGGACGTACCATAATTGGTAGTCCCGGATCTCCAAACGTTCCCCATGGACCAATAAATTCAGGTGACGGGTCAAGCATAGCGACCTTAAACAAGCGCTTCGTGGGAGGCACCCCATGCTTATCGTAGTATTGTGTAAAAATGAATAAGTGTTTTCTTGTTGTGTGGAGGCTCGCCTCTTCCATTACCCGTGTTTCGTGTTTGTGTTGTTAATTGTCCAGGATTGCCCGGATTGTGAAGACTCTCGTGCTCTTAGTTTTGTCTTTCATCCACAAGAGTTTCACATCCTCAGCTTCATTTTGGGAATCCAGTATCCAAATCTAATCGACTAACGTTTTATCTTTTGGCACACTTAATAAACGGCCTTAGATTTACGTAGGTGCCCCTTTCAAAACATCGAGGACGATGTTTAGTTCTAGTATGGGGGGGATCTTCGATTTGATTTCTGCCTGCAGCCGTTGTTATCATGTAATCCCGTTTTTACCACCAAATTTTTGCAAAAATACCAAAAAAATGAAAAAAATTAAAAATTTTCAAAAATAAAATAAGTGTTTTGTCACAGTTTCGACTTTCCTAATGGGTAGAATGAGATGAGAGTTCTTAATTTTTGACTTCGATCGGGCGTGTTGAGCCCTAGCTAGTTCCTAAATTGTAGGCTATCGCTCGCGCGCTCTCGCTCTATTCTTATTGCTTCGAATTTTAATAAGGTGAAGAACAAGAAGTGATAGAGTTAAATATAAGTTTATGTGCTGAGCAAGATTCTTCTAAAGCTTATATGAGTAACTTGTGGCTTTTTCTCCCATTAGCTTTTAATCCACCTAATCATACGTGCTCATTTCAATTCAACTAAGTCAATCGATGTTTTTAGAAAAAGCTTCAAATTTGTAACTTGATTCTTTAAAGCGAGGTTTTTCTGTTCTTAGTGATTTGAAATTAAATGCCAAATGAAGGCATGAATGAAATATGAATGCAAAGATTGCCTCGCGCTCTCGCTCGCGGTCTCTCGCTCTCGCCAATGAAGCATTGCATTTGATTATATGGAGGCAAGTAAAAGTTGTGAGTGATATTCCCACTCCGCTAACCACGAGCCGTGTGGGGGTTCAAACTAAGACAATCTTTACCTTCTAGGATTTGGTGTGTTGTTGATATTCTCAACAGGAAAGCGAGGTCTAGGTGGAGGGTTCAAACTAAGACACCTATCCTTAGCCATATTAGGAAGAAGGTGTTGATGTGATTTCCACTACGTATGAAAAAAAAACAACGGGGTGGGTTTCAACTTAACGAACACCGGTGATTGGTTAGATAGCCATACTAGGAGCCGAGGCCTAGGTAGGTGTTCAAACGAAGCAAACGCATTCCTAGCTTAAGAACTTTTACAGCGCTCGCCGCCTGCCGCTCGTCTCGCGCTCTGCTCGCAGTTTCAAAAAAGTTCTACAGTTAAATTTCGTTCTTTAAAATCAAGTTTTAATTAGGAAATCAAGTCACAAGGGCACCTAACAAGTTGTTGCTTTGAGTCTGATTCATCTTCCTCTCGCGCTCATCTCTATGATAATAAGTTGACGACGCTGCGGCGCGGTCGCGCGTGAAAAATGAGCTACACACAATTTAAATTTCCTATTCCGTGTTGGGAGTTAAAAGTTCACAAGTCATAAGTATGAGTGCTTAACATTTAGACTTATATTGACAAATGATCTTGTTTAATTGCTTGGTTTAGAACTAGTGAAAAATTGGGGATGATGAATTTATCCATTCGGACATCCATGGATTATTCTATGGGCGCTTCTCATTCTATGATCCCAGTGTTGATATACTAAAGGAAGTCAAACAGGTAGTTAAGAAAAGAAAAAGAAAAATCCAAAAATAGTAGGGATAGTTAGTGTACATATAAAAAAATGGTGAAAACGGGACTTGTCGAAGCTATTGAGTCTTTAGTTCCCCTTGACAAACACTTAGCTACTTTTCGAGGTAATTAGTCGAGGGGGATTGAGATTCTTAGTTTTCATAAATGTTTACTTCATAACATTGCATGAGGACACGGCAATACCTTAGTATGGGGGATTTTGGTATGTGCTTAATTACACATACCATTTTCCATTAAAAACGGACTTAAATGACTAAAAACGTACCAAAAATACATTGTATTTGTATGTTTTGCATTTGAATTGTGCAGGAACGGATATTCAAAAAGAAAGCCAAAAACGACCAAACTAAGCACGAGATGGAAAAGACAAAGTCATTCGAATGCCCAAAGTCAGTCTTAGTCAAAGTCAGCACATGGAAGAAAATACACTTGAGGACTAAACTGCCAAACCTCAAGTGTGTTACAAAAAGGACAAGGGCTGAATTCGAAATTCGCGGTGAAGTATAACTTAGGGGACCAGTTTTGCCAAAACCCCTAAAAGTTGTATCATAAAAGGGGCAAAGTTTACATTGAAGTTATAAGAGATGAGGGGCCAAAGCTGCCAACCCCAAAAGCCTTCTTTCCCGCCCCAACAAAACCCAGATACAACTTGGATGTCGTCCCATACCTTCTACCCTGCAAAACCACTCGACACCCTAGCCAAAATCATTTCAACCACCCTACTATTTCCCCCCAGCTGTATAAGTGCCATGTTGGCAATCCCACACCATTCCTAAGTATTTTAAATGGCTGAGATTGCTCTCCAAAGAAGCACAAAAGAAATTGAAGGCTGGGATTTGCTTGAGAATCCCCTCACACAACAAGCACACTTAGTTTTTGCTCTCATAAAAGAAGCACAAGCTGCAAGTCCAAAAAAAAAGACTTCGGCTATAAATAGAGCCTTTTGTAAGCCTTTGAGGCATGTTAGTAACTAGTTAATCTTAAAAAAAATTTATCTTAGCTTAATTTTTAGTTTTTAAAATTATTTACAGCTTTTACTTTCAGCTTTGTAACACTTTCAAGTCTAATGCAAATTTGAGTTTTTAAATCAATTTACAATACCAAGTGCTAAGTTTCTTAATTGTGTTGTTTTATGTTCAAAAAGCTATCAGTACAGCTTATTTATAAGCTGCTTTAATTAAGTAAAACTAAAAAGTTAAGTAGTTAAGAGAAAATACCAAAAATCACTCTCAAATACACCACAGCTTACTTTATGGATGATAAGCCAGTTCTGGATGGGCTTATGGACTCTCACTAGCTTGTTTTATACAAGTTAGAGCTTGTAGACTCTTTGTTTTACCCTGTTTTGAGCAAGGGTTCTGTAAGTCTCTCTTTTTCTTACATATCTTATTTACTGCAGAAGTGCTTATTGTGCTTATTTATTACTTATTCATGCTTTATCATAATGTTTAGTGCTTATCTTGATTAGTTGTTAGTTTAAAAGTAGTTTGTATCACTTTCTCTGTTAGTACATGTTAGTTCATAAGATAAAACTGTTAGCCTTAAGTTAATACTGCTAGTTTACTTTTGGAACAGTACTAACTTAAAGCTACCAGTACTAACTTCAAGTTAGTACTGTTAGTTATAACTGTTAGTACTGGTGGTTCATTTTAGCTTATCAGCTTATTATTTTTGCTTATTTAAGATTCCCTTAGCTTTTTAGAGTGGATTAAACCATTTTTATTTACTGTCTTTAGGGGTAAGCTTATTTAAGCTTATTCTCCTTTTCAAAGTATCTTCAAGAGTTTATCAGTTTTTAGTTTTTAGCTTAGATGCCATTCTAGCTTATTCTGGTTGCTTATTTTTATGCTTGAGTGCTTATTAGGGGTAGTTAATTACCTGTTTTAGCTTATTTGCTTATTTCTTGTAACCTTAAGCTACCTGTACTAACAATTGAACTAACAGTACTAACCTTAAGCTACCAGTACTAACCTTAAGCTACCAGTACTAACTCCAAGTTAGTACTGTTAGTTAATACTGGTAGCACTGTTGTTAGTACTGCTGAGTTTTTCCTGCTTTGCTTAGTATAATTGCTTTTTGATTTTGCTTATTTAGAGTTAGTTTAGCTTATTTGATTTGTCTTCAGCTTATTTGAGCTCTTTATGTCTTAGTGTAAAAGTTTTAAATGTTTTTACCATTCCTAGCCTTTAAGACTGCTCTAGCTTATTTTCCTAGCTTCTCTTCTTATGTATTTGCTAATTAGGTTTAGTGCTCAATCATAATCTTATCCTTGTCATATTCAAACACCAATCATCAATCGTCTCTCGATTTTCCATCTCTAGCCTCGTTGGGACATAACGACCCGGGAACACTTTATACTGCTTCCGGTTTTTCTTGGTCTCACAGATTCTGATCCTTATTGTGTGTTCATGTATATTGGTGCATAAATAGGGGTGAGAAGAAGCGAAGTCAAATTTTGGCGCCGCTACCGGGGAGGCTGTGAAAACGATTATTATTACGTTTGACAATTTGTGCTTGAGTTTGTGAATATTTTCTTCTATAAAAATATAAAAAAGTACAAAAATATTTTTTATTACTAGTATAATTATCATATAAAAACAAAAGAAAAAACCAAAAATATAAAAACATTTTCCATAAAAAGGAATAAAATTCACAAATTGGTAAAATACCAAAATATAATATTCTCAATTAAGGTATTATCATAATAACTTCCGGTGAACTTATTGGTTCCCAAATCGAACAAAAGATTCAAAAACTCG
>BQNB010034728.1:19030-46879 GCA_026074375.1 Tanacetum coccineum
TCCTAATATGATTTCTTTGTAATTCTAGCTCCTTGCTAGTTTTCGTTAGTATAATAAAATCGTTGTTCCAAAAAAAAAAATTAGCCGTCATTCTATCAAATGTATAAGTATAACACTCTACTAATTCTGACTTAGTATATACTGTTTAGTCCTTATGATTTTAATCATATGTCAAGTTTTCCTTTAATTGTTTTCTTTTTTTAAAGTTAAGAATATTTTAGCACACCAAATTATTAATATAAAACAAGACCGGTTGTTTTATATTAAATTATGTCTGTAACATAAACACATAGAGACATGTTGTTACCTACACACCAGTGTCTTTAATTGTGTAAAAAGAGTGGTTTGCACCCCAAAAACCAACTTTTATACAATTTCTATTATGAAAACTGGTTTTTTCAAAAAAACCTAATTCCATTTATTCCTTTCCCACTATTTTTTTGTCATAGAGATAGGGTTTTACATAACCGATCTTTTTGGGGGGGTGTTTTTAGCCTTTTTTGTAGTAGTGAAGAACCCTTGGAGCCAAATAAAATTACTTGATGACCAAGGGCGTGTGCATGTATAAATAGACACCTTGGGGTAAGGCAAAATCATCTCCTTTCATCATCCATCTCATCCCCATTATCCCAATCTCCCATACACCATTCCCATTTACCACTCCTAAAAGACCCAAAACCTTCTGCAAAAAACGTGACAAGAAGTGCAAGTACTCGGAGCAAGTGTTGGACGTTTTTCCGGGTTATTTAGAAGCTTGTAGTCGATTAGAGGCCAAAGGGTTGCTCTAAACCCTTACTTTACTTATTGTAATTCCATCATTGGTAATATACTTTTATATTTCAAGATGTTTGTTATTACCTTGATTGTTGAGATTTTGAATTTCGTTGAAATCATCATGGAGTAGTTTTATTTACACTTGTTTGGATGATGTTATTGATATGAGGCTTGCTTATGTTTAATTATGGTTTTGATCAATTTCATGCTATATTTGAGATCCACTTGTGCTTGAGTTTTTGTGACATTTATTTATCAAGCTTGATTAGTTGTTGATCATCTCATAGGTCGAAAGAGGGATTTTCACACAACTAGTTATAAATTTATAATCATTTGTCTATGAATGATTGTTTTATGTATTGACCATTTCATAAATAACTTGATTTTGAAAAGAAACTTAGGTGTGATTGTTAACAATTTTGTGAAACTACCACGGATCAAATTGTTAAATAAACGTAGTCTTGAATTGGTTGATTTTTGCTTAATGCTTGATTTATTGTCTTATGATCATACGTGTGTGTTTTATGCTTTAGAATCAAAGATTAGAATTTGTCACCATCATATTCTTAAATTGTAATCGATTTGTCAAAACCATCCTCGTAATAAGCAATCCGAATATTATGAACTAATCCAAACAAGTGTTGTCTTCAACCTATTGAATTTGCATCATATTCATTTTCGTGTTTTTTCTATTTATATGGTAATTTGGGACGTGACAGCCATTTTACTACTTTCGTGTTACTTGTTATTACATAGATTCTTCGCAATTGAAATTACTCAAATCCTATTAAATGACCTCAGCTTACCACACCCAAACTAGATTACACACGATAGTGTCATATTTGCGCGAGAATCGTATGTTCATATCTTTTGACCTGTTAAACTTAATTATAAATTTAAAACTCGTAGTGCGAGACACATCAGGGAGTAGTATCTTTCAGCAAGTTCATCTCTTGAGTGAGTGAACTTATCAGATGACACACTCTGAGAATAAGCTTCTTCAGTGAGCTAAACTCTTCAACGAGTAATACACTCGAACTGAATTCAAATAACTTTTAACGCCTTTTACCTATTAAAGAGCAATTATACTGTAATTAATGACCACATTTAATTGGTTATGTAACCACTATTTGCTATAAGTTGCTATAATGAGGGACAATTATGAGAAGATTAATGAGCTAATTACTTCTTATAATTCCATTGACTAGAATGAGTATTCATCTCTATCAATAAAGATTAACAACTGCATGAGAAAGATACATAAAAACATAAATACTTAGAGGCGAAAAGAGTCTTGATTTGTGTCTAATTAAAAAATAAACACTTGGTTTTATCCCAAGGAGATATTCGTGTAACCCGGACAATATCGTCGAATAGTTTCCTTTAAAAAGTGATTACACGACTTTAAGTGATAACCGGATAAACCATTGATTTAACTTTACACCCTCATCTTAGAATAATCACCAACACCTTATGTTGGTATAAAATATGTCACATTACCGTATTTCACTTTTTTGGAATTTAGTTATATCAAACCGTACAACATAAGTTATTCAAAAGAAGAGCTAGCGAGTACAACAGCCAAACAGGACAAGCCTGTTCAAAGGGTTGTGTTATTGGTACCGTCCTGGACAACAAAAAGTACAAAATCTACAACATCCACCCCCTTTGACCCTCTGCTTTCGTGCGGTCTCTTTCTTTTTCGGATGAAGGTGAGTGTGCAAATCCTGTCAACTAAGGTGTAGGATCCTTCCCTATCTGATAGAGCGGAGTAATTCTACAAAATTCTTTTTTTTCGTAAATGAGGGGTTGAAGACGGCCGAGAAAGACTAAAGACGGGAGAGCACGCACAGACATCCTCGGGAAAGCACTAATGAACTACGCCATCCCTGACACTTATGCGGTGAGATACCAACCATCCGATATCGCCCACAAAGCTAAGAGGCCACTGGCACCGAATAAAACCCATAAGACACTACAGTTTTTTTTTATCATTTTATGTCCGTACTTTTTGTCAATGCAATACTTTTGACTTGTTAAACTTTATATTTTTTGTTCCGCACTTTCCGTTTAATATAAACGAAATCATAAAAATAAAAGAAACATATATTTAAAAAAACAAAAAAAAAACATGAAAGGTATTAGAATCATTTTAGGGTACTAATAACTTGTCTCCGGTTCAAAATACAACATCAAACAGCATGTATCTCTATATTTGCATATTTATTGTTATTTATGTTTGTTTGGGTCGGTTTTTGACTAAAATCGAAATATTTGGTTTTTATAAAATCCAAAACCGAAACCGTTCTGTTTTTGGCGGTTTGGTTTTTTCGTTTTATTATCGTTTTCGATTTGGTTTTTCGGTTTTTGACCATTTTTATTTGGGTGTGCACAATTTATATCAACAAACTTGTTTTGCGTAGATTATTGGTTATTATTATGGATATCTTGGCTACAATTATTGTAGCCAATTGGCTATAATTCCTCACTAAAAATACACCAGGAATCATTCAGGGGCCCGCAAACATTATTCAGGGACCCGCAAACGTTATTCAGGGACCCGCAAACAGTACTCAGAGACCCATAATTTTAAGCTAGAATTGTAGCTAATTAGCTACAATAAATTGTAGCTAATATTTCCCCTTATTTATTTTGTCAACCTAAGCCTAATAAGTATTCTAAATTTCTACAATGACACACATATAAATGAGACACACACACAAATGCAAGTGAAATACAGATCATTCTTACATACGTATTGATATATTGTCAAGTAAAACACGCACACGAAAAACACGCATATAAACGTTAAGATAAATATATTATAATTTCAACCACAAAATTAATATGAATTTATAAATTTGATTTATTTGTACTAATTATATTATAATATCAAGTTATATATTTATTAAATACGAAAAACCGTCGGTTGTTGAATGAAAACCAAAATCGAACCGAATTTTTCGTTTTTGAAAAAGTAAAAACCTAATCATCGGTTTCTGGTTTCGGTCGGTTATTTCAGTTTGGTTTAGTTTTGATTTTTTTCGGTTTTTCTGCTCACCTCATATGTTTTACATCACTTTGGTTCAAGAATATTGTTCTCATCTTATCCAATATGTTCGGGAACAAAGATCCAAGATTAATGAATTGATTTCGAATTTTAGATTATTCTTAGGAATGCATGCATGTATACCCAAAAAATATCTATCACGCTTTTGAAGTCTGCATTTCTTGGTAGTTTCTTCAAATTTGTCTGAGTATTCTATCTCGTTTATTTTCATCGAAATTAATATGATAGTTCCTTTTTGCGGATACTTACTGAACTCAGATCCAGTAACAAAATACAGCAAACCTATGCCATGGATTGGTATGTACATCGCTGTAGAAGTCTAAAAAGCCCAACATCTCTTTACTCATTCTAAATTAATTTTACAGTTGTGGTCCTTATACTTTAATGATATTTAAAGTATAAAAACTTAATAGGCTATAGAAAAAAGTAAAAACATACGGAGTATCAAAACTACGGGCATTACACAAAAAGTAATCATATTTAAAGTCCAAATTCTTGAGCAATTATCGTGGTTTAAAATTAAAAATTCTATTAGCATTTAAGATGTGTTTTAGCTTTTACTTGTTTTCAATGCCAAGACATGAAGCGCCTTCCTCGGACTTATATCCATAGCTCGAAGAGACTCGTACGTAGACTATCTCTATATATGTATTAGCCGTCATTCTATTAAATGTATAAGCATAAGAATCCAACACTCTACTAATTCTGACTTAGTATATACTGTTTAGTCCTTATGATTTTAATCATATGTCAAGTTTGCTTTTAATTGTTTTTTAAAGTTAAGAATATTTTAGCACACCAAATTATTAACATAAAACAAGACCGGTTGTTTTATATAAAATGGTGTCTGTAACATAAACAAATAGAGACATGTTGTTACCTACACACCAGTGTCTTTAATTGTGTAAAAAAAACTAGTTGTTTTATAAAAAATGGTGTCCATAATATAAACACATAGAGACATGTTGTTACCTACACATCAGTGTCTTTAATTGTGTAAAAAGAGTGGTTTGCACCCCAAAAACCAATTTTTATACACTTTCTATTATGAAAACTGGTTTTTTCAAGAAAACCTAATTTCATTTATTCCTTTCCCACTATTTTTTGTCATAAAGATAGGGTTTTACATAACCGATCTTTTTTTGGGAGGGGGGGGTGTTTTTAGCCTTTTTTGTAGTAGTGAAGAACCCTTGGAGCCAAATAAAATTACTTGATGACCAAGGGCGTGTGCATGTATAAATAGACACCTTGGGGTAAGGCAAAATCATCTCCTTTCATCATCCATCTCATCCCCATTATCCCAATCTCCCTTACACCATTCCCATTTACCACTCCCAAAAGACCCAAAACCTTCTGCAAAAAACGTAACAAGAAGTATTGTGATATGCATTTTATTTTGTATTCGGTGTTGGAAGTGGGTTAAGGCCATTTTTAGTGCCTCAAGTATTGTCATGGGACAAAATCCTGAACAACAAACGAACTTCAACGATCTTAGGCAGTATGTGTTGCAACTGCAAGAGGATATGGAGCTTTCGGATAGAACATTAAAAAGCATTTCAAGATCTGTGAACCACTTGATCTTAAAGGCTGAAAAACAGCAACCCAACAATCTCAGGAAGCTTATAGAAGTATCTAAAGGTTTTAAAGGAGTCGCAAAGTATGACAGCCTTCATGTTCCACCTCTATCCGCAGAGCAATATCTCGATTGTTGGAGCTTACCATTGATAACCCTTACAGCCATCGCCATTTCTCTTCCTAAAATCCAAAACGACATAGTTGATAGGTTGCTAAGAAGTGTGAGTGATGGTCTTACATATGTGACACTTGTGGAAGAAAGCCTCAATGCTACCGATGACTATGCACGCGTTCAAAAGGCGGCAAAAGTGTTGTGGGTAGAAGTTGAAGTCTCCAACAAATGGATTGGAAACAATCTGAAGAATCATGCTCATGAAGTGAACACAGCAGGATTGATTCTGCAATGGTTCAAGAATACAGCTAAAAATATGGTCACGGAAGTGCAAAGTATGGATATTGGAAGTGCAAATGATAATTCCATCTACAGGTCTATTTGCGCCAGCTTAATGTATCGAATCACCGAATCAATCCTTCTTTCCTACCACACCAACATTGATGAGCTTACCCAAGAGGACTTATTCACGGAATTATCATCAATGATCGCTGACATATTGGCTGCTTGTCTCACCAAACTTAACCCCAATCCAAGTTACAAAATTTCAAGAAATGTGATAGAAAAAGGGAGTCCAGTGGTCATGCTGCATCCCAACTCCTCGGTGAGACTAACTCAGATAATCAACACCTTCCAAGACCGGAACTCCATACCCTTGGATCCATCTGATTACCTTTTATTGAACAAATGCGTGATTATTTAATTAACCATATCTCCTGGAAATTCATATCAGTTCTGGTGCCGTTAAAGTTACTAAATTACTTCACTATATTAAATAGGTTTACTTTAGGTAGTAGTTTTTAAACTCTCAATATAAACTGCAGAATCAAGCTTATGTGAATTCGAGGGCCATACTACGTACCCTCCGGTCTAGAATGAGAAGTTACGCTCCATTAAGAAGTGTCAACGGTCCATCATAAGTGTTCAAAAAGTATATATGTTGAATTTTCGTTAATATATAGTCATTTGTAATATTTACATGTTCCTATAGCTTTTCATAGAAACAAAACCAACATTTGACAAAATAGCTTTTCATATATGCATCCAAAACCAACATTTGTAATATTTTCGTTATATATGCATCCAAAACCAACGTTTGACAAAATAGCTTTTCATAGAAACAACAAATTAAGTGGGGGCACTTGTTTCATTAGTAGAAAGTATCAGGGTTGTATGGATTGACATAAAAATCCAAATGGGTTAAATGTGAAAAAGATTTGCGTGCACACCATCATCATCATATACGTGTTACCGACCGCCCCTTATTTCCTACGGTATTGATTTTGACCCAATACAAATTATTGAATATTTGTACAATCTTCATAAACTCTTGTACTCTACTAGATCTTTGAATTTTCCTTGCAATTTCTCTTGCAATTTCTCTATAATCTTTATGTCTAAATTTAATATAGTTTTATTTATAAGGTCTTATTAGTTTTATTATAAGAGGTCAATGTGTTTTTAAAGCAAAGCAGGTAAACTAATGCAAGACTTGACTAAAATGTGTTTCTCTCTTTTTGCAACTATAAAAAAAGTCCTTTGATTTTGCATGATAATGTACCAAAAACAAAGGTTTCAATTGGACAGGTTTTTGCGAGCCCGGGCTATTACATGCAGTGGATTTGGAGATTATGTAAAGAAGGGTCATGTAGTCAAAACATAATCAAAGCAAATTTATTGTTGATTGCTACAAAATGTTTTGGTTTTTCATATGCAAACTTGCACATAACATAAGTGCATCTTGAACACTTATTAAGTGTGTTTTTTCTTGTGTATGTAATGTTTAGTTGTTTACTTAGCATGGTGGGTTGTCCCCACAAACTAAGGTGAATATGGATTCAATACCAGCATTCATTTACAAAACAATTTATTTCCATGAAATCTCCTTTTCTACTATGCTATCCGAAATCTTTAACTTTAAAGTTTATAATATTAAAAATATTGATATCAAACGTTGTTTTGATACAGATAAAAGGTCCATGCACACGGGACTCGTCACCGATTCATTGGTTATTTGAAGGGTGATCGTATTGGTATACAGGGCCGTCTCATTGATTATAGTGGTCTCGTGCCATTACCATAGAGTGGTCCTTAAGCACACACATAATATACATGTGTATAAGTAGTGCATGAACTAATTAAACTCGAGTCTCATATCGTCTATATATATAACAGAAGTGCATGAAATTTGATGGCCCTCGTAAAGCGGTGACCCTGTTCAATCGCACCTCTTGCACTTCTCTAAAGACGGCCCTGTTGGTATATAAGCTCTCTACTATCATGATAATACACTTTTTTATCGGTTTTTGTTTTATTTTCTTTTGTTATGTTTCGCATTTTTTGTCTTAGTAATATTTTTTGTTTTGTTAAACATTATATTTGTCTGTTTGATACTTTCAGTTTTATATTTTAATAATAAAAATAAGATTATAAAAAATTTAAGAGGTATCAACAATTTTTCATGGAGAATTAATAACTTGTTCATTATTTGAATTTTATGTTTCTTTACTAAGAAAAATAGCATCAACACACAAAAAGAAATAACAGTATCACACAGTATTTTTTTCATATCAGGGGTTGTAACGAGGTATTTTTATTCATATCAGGGGTTGTAACGAGGTATTTTTTTTCATACGGTGATTCTTGCTCGAACAGATTTAGAGCCTTGGGTGCCTTGTGTTTTGGCTCGCGTTTTCCCCCAAAACGCTACGGCGTGTTTTCTCGTCTCGCGCGGTCGTTGCCAACCAACATCTGGTAAATTTTTTTCTTTTTTTTGTAGTCGTTGTATAACTAAAAGAAAGAAAGAAATGAAATATTGTGGAAATGAGATAAACAAGGTTTTAGTTTTCCATAAATTAACCTAGACAAAAGGAGAATGGGACCTTTTAGTTTCTTTGGTGCTGTTTTTGTGGGGCTTCGAAAATAAATGACTGTAGTTTATAGTTTTCTTTTTTCGTTGTGACGTTTTGTTTAATATATATTTTTTAAATGTACACGTGATTATAATAATACAATTTATACTTCAGTACCTATAATTTTCCAATAATAAAAAAATACTTACATACAAACGTTGACAAGAATTGGCCTTCAAATTTGATTTTATTTTTCCGGAGGCTCTTGTATATGGCAAATTTGGTTTTCCCTGTAGAGGAGGATAACTTTTTTATAACTAACTCCGAAATGACCGTATCTTTTACATGGTATAAAAGATATAATATACAGGTCTCAATTGCACGCATATAATTAAACACATGATACAAGAAGTTTAGATTCAATTTTGTCATTACCTGGTTTCCATTTTATTTGAGTATAATCAAGTTTAATGTGATGTGATTTGTTTTACATGAAATTTGTTTTGTTCTAAAGTTGAATAACCTAAATAATGAAAAGAGTATAAATTACTCAACTATTTGTTGTATATAGTAACCTAAATATATTTGCAAATTTAGTTACCACTATGTTTTAAGTACATAAGATACAAAAGATTAAAAGTGCATTCACATCATGATCCATTGAAAGTATAATACAAAGAATTGTAGCAAGCCGAGAAGGCCAACAAAAAGAGAAATACTTTGGATCAAAGTTTTGGTCAATGCACATTACGACTGTCATTGCTGTCATGTAAAATACGAATTATGAAACAAACAGAGAAATACTTAGATGAACATACTCAATTTATCCCTCAAGAATATAGTATAAAGATCCTTGCTTTTTGGCCCAAATCAAATCATCTGACTTTCGCTAAAGTATCCTATGACGATCCATTTCAAAAGATTATAAGAACACAACCAAAAATAAACATCTTGAATCAGATAGATAACACAATGAAACGAATTGAGAGACAACAAAGAAGGAAGTAATCTTTCTTCTTAAAAAATCTCTCCAAAGACAAACAAATCATCAATAACTTCAGTTATCAAATAAGTTTTGGTTTTTTCCTCATAGGCCATCTCTATTCTCTTCAACGGTATCCCTATTTATAAAAATACATAAGAATAAAGAAAGAAAGACTTTCATAATTTAACATATAGTTATAACTTATCACCCACATATGTGATTAACCAATGCATGAAAACTACACATGTATTTATAAATTATCACAAATTTGACTTTCTCATTATCCGTTGAGTCATTCGAGATCGTCCCGGATCACTCCTCCCCTTTTCCTGCGAAGAGGAGCAGCGCCTACTGGTCCTAAAAGTGCAAATGAGGAAATTGGGCCATAAAAAACACTTCAAAACATTAACTATTGTATTAATATTTGAAGTGTTCCATTCGCCTATAAACACAGCATCATCGGCATAAAATAGATGAGAAATCATCAAAGAATCATTAAAAGTAATACCTTTGAATAATCCCGCATCTAAAATCTTGCTAAACGAAATATGGAGACTTTCCATGATTAAAATGAAAAGAAAAAGAGATAAAGGATCCCCTTGCTTTAAGCCCTTATGAAAAAAATAATTATGAGGTTGGGCTACCATTAACAAGAACTGATCCCGTAGCAGTTTAAGACAACCACTAATGAGCGTACAGAGATCAATACCTTTAAATTTAAGAGAAGAAACCTCACGAAGGATATCAAGCCATGGTGAACTCCTAGAAATACGGAAGAAAGTATCCAAAGCACCATGAACACCATAAATAGCTTTAATTACCCGAGACCACATGAAGGACTTTGAGTCTTAAAGCAGACCAAAGGGGGGAAGGGGAAAAGGGGAGAAGGGAAAAAAAAGAAAGGGGGAAGGACAGGCAAAGAAGAAAAGGAGAAGGGAAAGGCCAAAAGAAGAAAAGAAAACAAAAGAAAAAAAAAAAGGGAAGGGAAGAGAAAGGAAGGGAAAGTAGAACCAAAGGAAAGGGGAAAAGGGAAAAAGGAAAAGAAGGGAGGGAGAAGGAAAGGAGAGAAAGGGGGGAGGGGAAAAAGGAAAAAGGGGAAGGGGGAAAAGGCGGGGGGCAAAAAGGAAGGAAAGTAGAAAATAAGAAAAGAAGGAGGAAGTGGAGGAAGAAAGAAGGAGGAAAAAGTGGGCAAAGGGAAGAAAGAGGAGGAAGAAAAGAAAAAAGAAAAAGAAAGCAAAGGGAAGACAGAAGAAGAAGAAAGAAAAAAAGAAGAATGAAAGAATGAGGGGAAAAAGTCCAAAGAGGTAAAGAAAAGAGGGAAAAGCAAAGAAAAGGAAAAGAAAAGAAAAGGAGAAGAGCAAATGGGGAAGGGAGGGGAAGAAAGGGGAGGAAACAAAGAGCAAAAGGGAAAAAAAAAATGAAAAAGGAAGAAGGGGAAGGAAGGAAAGAAAAAGAAAGGGGAAAAGAAAAAAAAAGAGGGAAAGCAAAGCAAAAAGGTGGAAAACCAAAGTAGAAGGGGGGAAGGCCAAAGAGAAGGAAAAAGGGAGAAAGAAAAGAAGCCAAGAGGAAAACAATAAAAAAAAAAGGAAAGGAAGGGAAGAAAGGGGGAAGGAAAAGGAAAAGGGAGAAAAGGGAAAAAGAGGAAAGGGAGAGAGGGGGAAGGGGAAGGGGGGAGGGAAAGGGAAGGAGGGAAAGGAGAAAGAGGAAAGAAAAAGAAGAGAAGAAAAAAAGAGAAAGGAAGAAAAAGGTGGGAAAAAAGAAGGGGAGGGGTAAAGAAAAAAGAAGGGAGAGAAAAGGAAGGAGGGAGGGAGAGGAAAGGAGGAAGAGAGGGAAAGGAGGGAAGGATAAGGAGAAGGGCCAAAAGAGGAAAAAAGAAAAGAAAGGAAAAAGAGGAGTGGGGGGAGGTGAGAAAGGGGGGTACAGAAAAAAAAAGAAAAAGGAGAAGGGAAGGGGAAGAGAGAATGAAGGACAGAACAAAAAGGGGAAGGAAAAAGGTGAAGGAAAGCCAAGAAAGAAAGGAAAAGGGCCATTTAAACATTAAGCACCTATTAATAGCAAAGAGGAAGGATAAAAACTGATACCACCACATTTGCTTGGAGATGTTAAAACATTTCTTCCAACTAAACACAACCTTTTAAACCATCTACACCATTAAAGAAATATCTGCGGATTGATTCTAAGTGATTAAGCACACCCATGGGAACTTTGAAAAAAAACCATAATGATAGAGCAGAATTAGAAACTAATAACCGATTGAGGATGCGTAAGCCGACCTCCCAATAGAAAGGAGTTAACTTCCACTTTAGAAACCTTGAGTACATTTTAGAATAACCTTCATTCCCAAGAACTAATTTTTGTGTACCAAGACACACCCACAACTATGACAAACCAGAATAGTGAAAGGAGATGAAAATGTAGAGCAAACCAACGATCCTAGTTGTCAAATCCACTTCCTCCAATGAACTCTCCAATTCTTACAACTTACTTTTTTGAATATTTATTCAAAATCTCGAGCCATTACAAAACCCTCAAAAGCAATAACGATTGTATTAATATTTGAAGTATTCCATTCGCCTATAAACACAGCATCATCGGCATAGAATAGGTGAGAAATCATCAAAGAATCATTAAAAGTAATACCTTTGAATAATCCCGCATCTAAAATCTTGCTAAACGAAATATGGAGACTTTCCATGATTAAAATGAAAAGAAAAAGAGATAAAGGATCCCCTTGCTTTAAGCCCTTATGGAAAAAAAATTATGAGGTTGGGCTACCATTAATAAGAACCGATCTCGTAGCAGTTTAAGACAACCACTAATCCAGCCGTGCCATTTATCACCAAAACCAAATGCCTTTAAAACATCATCTAAATAATCTCACCAAATAGAGTCGAAAGCTTTTTCAAAATCAATCTTAAAGATCATAGTTTTAAGTCTCTTGCGCTTACACCAAGACAATAACTCATTTAGAATAAAAGGCCCATCAAGGATCTGATGATTAGAAAACAAAGCTGATTGCATGTCACTTATAAGATCTGACATAACAAAGCTCAATCTATTTGCCAACACTTTAGCAATAATTTTATATACGCTTTCGATTAAACTAATAGGACGAAAATCTTTAACAACTTTAGCATCTTAAATTTTCAGGATTAAAGTGATGAACGAGGTATTTCAACCATGAGGAAAAGTATCTGAGGTAAAAAAATAAGAGACAACATTCATCACATAATGATCAATGAGACTCTAATAACTACGAAGAATGTCAAACTTAAATCCAATCTGGCCCCGGTGACTTGTTCGTTTTGTCCACATCAACTAAACAGTCCCGATTAAAAAATTCTCAATCATAAGACGATCGGACGTTCCAAATCATCTAGCTGATCCAGATAATCCAATATGTAATTGGTATCAAGAGAAAATATTGAAATCTATTATGTTTTTGAAAATCGTACATGCTAAGCGATTTTCAAAAATTCATGTTTCACCTTACTGGATCGACAAGTCCATTCAACCATCGGCTAAAACTTCACGAAGTAGAAAAGTTTGGAATCTTTTTTAATAAGATAATCCATAAAAAGTACTTGTGTTCTCACTGTACTCCTTCAATAGACCAGCAGACGTCTTGCTTTTTGGGCAAGGTCCGAATCTTTAATCGAATTTATATCTAAGCTCTTTTAAAGTGACGAATGATAATATCCAGTATCTTCACAATAACCACCTTGATCAAGGACTTTAATCCACAGACTGAGAAGCCTTCTTAGTGAATTGACTGTTTGACAACGAAAAGAAGATTTCCTATCTTCTTTTAGACCAAGTTTTAATATCTTGTTTAAGAATTTAGAAGTTTATTTTTTAAGTAACCATACTATTAGACCCACGAAATTCGAAAATTTTTTCCAAGAAATTTTCGACCACTTTATCAAAGCCCATCCATATTAAAACAGATTGAAAAAACCCACAACGTAGTAACTCCATAATCTACATCCACTCTCTCATAAGAATAAGGACGATGTCAGAAAGATGCATATCTAAAACAAATACAGATAAATGTGGAAACGCCATCATAAGACCTGGTCGATAACTAAGATATCTGTCTAACAATCCTCATTTTTTTAGGCCTATTTATGGCCCAAGAATAAGATTAGACCGACAAGAAGGCAGATCAAAAATACTAGAACTCGAAATAATCTCATTAGTAAGAATTCGAGTGTAAAATGGTAACAGGTACAAACTTTTGGAAAAACTTTGGATGGCGATAATCTTCTCAAGCCTTTCTTTTCCCTCGTTTTGATTTTTGCTCTTGAAGAGAAAAAAAGACAATATCAGTTGATCTGCATAAGATGAATACGACTATCTCCACTCTATTTCGACGTCATGTCCGAGGGAGAGTTAGAGTCACAACAACTTTAATCAGCGTTTCGATATTACTTGATACGTTCATTTTATTATAATAATGTGATGACAGATGGTTTTGGGACTTAAATGGCGTGGTTTTTTTTCGGCAAGTCAAGGATGTTCGATGTCTATGTTTATGATGAGGCTTTATTACCTCCCTAAAAATGGAAGTTCCTACTCGATGGGTTTTAAAAGAAATTCCGATTAAGGTCAAACGTTTATGCCTTGGAAACTTATCTCGTGATCGTTTACCCTATGATAATCAATTGTCTCGTAGGAAAGTCTCCTCTTACCGTCTTTTGTGGCTTGTCTCTTTGTGATCACGTGCCGAGGATTCGTCCCATTTATTCTTCGTTGCTACTGTGGCGAAAGAAATTCAAAAGTTTAATTTATAATGATGGTGTGGAATTTGGATGTTCAACCTGATGAGTCGCACAAAGATTGTCATCACCTTTGGTTCAAATCTATCCGCTTTAGGTTCTAATAACGAAAGAGGTTTTTGAAGGCGTGTATTACATTTCTTGTTAGAGCCTTTTGGAACTTCAGTAACTAATTCCTTTTTGCGTCTCCCTATTCCCCTCCCCGAAGATGCTATTTTTCGACAATATTGTTTTTAAACCTCTTTTTATTGGTGTGTAGCTAAGATTAATAGAACTTTGAATTGTTTAGATTGCTTCAACACACCCCTTTTTTGATTCCTTTGTATTCTCTAATCTCCTTGCAAGTGTCTAATAAAAGTCGTCGTTCAAAAAAAAAAACAGTGCCCCTTGGAGAACAAAAGTAAGAACGAAACCTTACATATTGCACCGTATGAAGCTTCAATGAAATCTCATCAAAATCACATATTCACCATCCCATTGATTGCCCAAAAAATAAGTTACTCCCATAACCTGACATTTATTTTTAGTTACTCTTGAGGACATAAAAACAAAATAACAATAATTTTGAGGATTCGTAATTCCATGTACCCATAATTGCTAGGAAATGTCAGAAGACACTGATAATTTTCTTAACAAAGAACTCCCATAACATACATTTTTTTTTTTATCTATTATTTTTATATTTTTTTTCTTGTTGAACCTCTTGAGAGCAAACAGAAATAACAAGTAATTTAGTGGATGTAGGAATCCATGTACCCATAATTGCTAGGAAATAGTCAGAAGCACTAATATTGTCCTTAACAAATAGGTTAGGCTCCCATACACATAAAAAACCCCCGAAAATTAGACCAATAGATGAACTGATAGCTGTGATCGAAAGAAAAGATACCACCATAATGCGTTTAAATTAGAAAACAACTTCGATGATTTCCCAACTATTTTTTCTAAGAGCTAAAAAATTGAGCTTTATTTTTGTTACATAAAACATTAATCCATCCTTTTTTTTGCCTTATAACAAGGCCTTAAATATTTATCAGGCTAAGAAAATTCATTTAAAAACTAACCATCTCCGTGAGAAACCATTATAACCTCGTATGTTTTTCAATGCATCGCTTCATATTGTATCCCAATTGATAATGGCTAACCTTTACAAAGCTCGTCACAAACACTTCTAGAAAGATCCCCCAGTGAGAACGCATAGAAAAAAAGATTCGTCACTTAACTAGCTCTGTGGCAATATGCACCCTTCGATGCACCCTGAATCATCTTTATTTCCTAGAATTAAGTAGAGAGGGGTTCCATAAAAATATCCCACTGCAATGAGCAGCTCCTTTTTCTTCATCAATCTAAACGTTTGAGAACCCCGAGGGATATAGTGTGTTGATCTCAAATCTATATCAAGTTCCTTTAGCTGTAAAGAGTAAGCGTTTAACTTCGATAAATCCAAACTAAACAATTGTTGTAAACAATGGATATACCCGAGAGTAAAATCTGAATCTACTCTTTGATATTTATAAGAATATATCAATCAATGAAACAGTAACAATGAACTTGAACAATCGAATAACCAAAAGCTCCAATATATAATTAATGAATAAAAAGGATCACTCAAATAAAGTGATCAGGGTTTTACAACCTTTTAAGCAATCAACACTAAACTCTGGGAATTCTATGTGAATTGTATATATAAGCCAATAACCTAGGATCTCCTTTTATACACATAAGGAGTCCTTTACAGATAACCTTTGGCCTTTTACATTCATAACTGATACATATCTTAATAACATACAAGATAAACATTAAATGCGTCTTTTACTCTTCAGTTGTCTTTATCTTTAAACAGCAGTTACCAGCAGCCTTATCTCTTCTAGCAGTGTTAAGTTAGTACTAGCAGTACTAACTTTTCCTCTAGCATACAAACACCAGGTTAGTACTAGTTATAGCACAATTCATCACAGTACAAACTGATGTCGTATTGGCTAGGCATATTAAGTCAAAGATGTTTAATTCCGTTTAACAAATTCCTCCTCTAAACTAAGTCTATTTATCCTCCCAAATCATCAAGTATCTGTTTGAATTAAAAAAACTCAGAAATCTCTGGAGATATTCTTCTCTACCTATAGTTTTCTTCTACTTCTGTAGCCAGAGAGACTTAATAAACCAAAATCAGTGCATAGCCTCATCGTCACCAACCTTGATCAATCGCAATCTCCAATTGACGCATATTCTTTCAAAGCCAGCCTCTTTAGTAAGATACTGCCTTCTTCAACTAACATATAAATAGCTTCTAGTAACCAATTACCAGTGAATGAAACCCCATAAGGAATCCAATAAACCTCAATTCTATTAATGTTGTATATGGAACCTGCAGATTCTATCCCCATATCTCATCGGATTCCTCTGGTTCAAATATAGTCCTTCAAATCTCCCCAAAGTACTAGGAGCTGTCACCTCTGGTTTGCTTCCACTTATGATGTCCTTCACCAGCTTGTACATTATCTTCAGTTCTTCCAAGTCGTGCAATGTTAAAAGATTAAGCATATCACTAAAGAATCTGTACATATTTTGAGCCTTCCATCAGCTCTGTCTGCAATAAATAGACTGCAAATCCCAAGATAATTATTCCCCAATCAGTAATATAGGAGCTTTTGCACTTAAGTGGGTCAATAACCAACCTCAACTTCCTTCTTCAACAATATTCAAACATTCCTTGAGTTCAGCCTTTTCTGCATCATCATCTAGCTTCTGTTTCTTGGCCCTTTTTTCATCATTAGTTTTTCTTCCTCTTTTTCTGCCAAGTGACTTCTTTCTACCTCCACCTGCTTTCTTTGCACTTTCCTTTTCTTTCTCAGAATCCATAGGAACAAATGATTGAGTTTGATCCCATACCTTTTCAAATATAGGCCTTATTTCTTCATAAGTCATTCCTTTGAAATAATTCATCTTGTAGCCACCTTGGTTCTTCAGATACATTATCATATTCTTTCTTACTTCTGCCTTAGAAAAAGTCCTGTTTTGAGTAGCATGGTACCTTAGAACTGCAGGAATCACTCAAAATCAATCTCTTGAGTATCTTGAGAGTTTGAACTTCCTTAGTCTTTCACAAGCAGACTTTGTGTAAATCCTAAAGCATGCTTCCCCTTCCAGATTTAATCTTTCTTGTTCTTGCTCTGTTAATGCTTTTGCTTCCTGTTCTGCATTGAATCTGGCCTGTTTTTCTTCAAACAATTTTCTAGATAATTCCTCATCCCTATTAATCTGCACTTGAACTCTTTTCTTAACTTTATTTGGAGTCTCATGCTCTTCCATAATAGCTTTACCCTTATCTTTTGCTTGCACATCAGCAATACTAACACCAGCAATACTAACTGCTCTACTGGCAGTATTAACATCCACACTGCTAGTACTAACCTCTGCTCTCTTTCCTCCTGTGTAGTTTTTGAACAACTTCAGCACTTCTCTTTTCCTAAGCTGATTCTCTGCCAGTACATAGCAACACAAACCACATCCAACTGCTCGTTCAAGAAGCTCACTAACCTGACCTATCATCAAACCTCCCCATCCGTTGCACAGTGTATAGGAACCAAAGCTTCCAAGTCCATTTTTCTTACATCAAATTCTTGCCCTGTTCTCTCCATCTTTCTCATCTCTGAACAATAACCACATGAGCTCACCTCTTTGCTTCATAGTCTTGATGTCAGCTCCAATTTCTCAGCATCCTAGTAATCTCCTATCAAAGCAGTACAATAAGTATATTTGGTTTGTTGTAGTTGAGACTCCAAGCTATCAACTCTCTCTGTCAATTTGGTAACCAAAACCGTCAATTCAGTTTGTTGCATACTACCCTCATCATGTCCAAGTGAGTGAACAATGTGCCTTGATAGAATTGATTGAGGTGGAGGGGTAAGAGGATCATTGGGGATCTATTGTTGGGTAAGAACGAGCAGACAAAACTAGAGAAGAACTCAGTAATGGTGTCTGTACTCTAAGTCGCTAAGTAGTGCCCTGCTATTCGAACCTCGATGATAGCCTTCTACAACTGTGTCGATTTTGTAGGTCCATCTTACTTTGAGTTGTTTGTAATCGCTTCAACCTGGATTGATCTACTTCTTTAGATGGCCATGAAAGTTAAGATACCAATCCTTCTAGATTTGAGTGATTGTTAAAGCATTGAAAACAGTTATTGAAATAACATTTTGGTATTGAACCGTTGGGTTAGAACTGGTTAGGTGGGTTTGAAAAATTATTTTGAGAATTTTGAGGTTGTCTCCACCTAAGGTTTGGGTGACTTCTTCATGATGGATTATAGGTGTCACCAAGATTTATTTTTGCTCGTGGCTTGAAAGAATACCACTTACCTCCCTCTTCAACGGTACGCAATTAAGGAATCGTATTCAACAAAGGTGTGTTCTGAACTTCCATGCAATACTGAAAGTCGTGAAGACCACTGCAGGATGTTCACAGAGGTAGTCACATTGTTCACTAGATTTGTGTTGCGTTGGATCAAGATGAGCTTCCATCAAAGCGTTGGCCTTGAATTTTAAGCACGATGAGGCGGCAGTCGATGTTACTCAAGACATCTTGTAGGGTCAAAGCGATTGCCTGACCGCTTAGCAAAATCCCTTGTTCGTTGCCAAATTTCAATGTCGTAGAGGGCGAGGTCCACTAATAATACCCAGGGGATTCTTTGGCGTTTCATCACGAAGCTTACTACCACAACAGATTGGTCACTTTTTAAACATTTTCACTTAAACTGCATACAATCATTAAGTAATTTAATCCAAACTACATGAACCAGTAGTAATTTAATCTAAAGATTATCACAGTGTGAAAATGGTTATTGACATACAAAAAATGTAATATTACATTGGAAAAACATATGAACACATGCATATAAAGCAACATCTATACACATTTAAAGGAAACAAGAGTACAATGACGAGAAAGAAGAACATGGTTACAAGAACTTATAGATATTATAAATGAACTAAAAGTTGACTTCTCAATCTTGACCAGGGGTGACGAGTAGTATGCCCTCAAAATCATAATGAGCTAGATTCTGCAGTTATAATTATTGAAAGCTTTAAACATACAACTACTAAAAACACCCAAATAGTGAGCAAAATATTAGTAAACTTACCCAGAAACATACATGATCTTAAGGGAGAGGGATATTTAAATAATCACAGAGCCATATGACAAAGAAAGGTTAACTCATGAGGAACCACGTTTGTGAAAGTTCCAGGTCTTGAATGATGTTAATTAGCTGCGTAGTCTTGCCGAGGAGGTTGGGCTGCAGCATTGACAACTACGTGTCCCTTTTACTGTACCCCCCCCCCAAAGTGATAGGGTAAATGGTGTCAAATGGGGGGGGGGGAAAAAAAAATTAAAAAAAAAAAAAAAAAGGAGGGAAAAAAAAATGGATTATTTTGGTTAGTGTAGGGGTTTATGGGGGTTTATTAGATAATATATAATGAGTTTTGATTTTTAAGGTGTTATAATATTAGTATTATATATCAATGGTGGTGTGGTAGGAAAGAAGATTATCTGTGATTCGTGACATTGAATTCACAAAAATAGACTTTGTAATGATATTATTATAGCACTCCAATATCCATACTTTGCACTTCAGTGACCATGTTTCTAGCTGTATTCTTGAACCATTGCAAAATCAATCCTGCTCTATTCAATTCAGGATCATGGTTCTTCAGATTGTTTTCAATCCATTTGTTGGAGATTTCAACTTCTAGCCACAATACTTTTGCGATGACCTTTTGAATGCTACAAGTCATAAATTCGGTAACATGAGGGCATTTTTTTTCTTCACAAAGGTGTCATAATGGATCGTAAAGTTATCATAGAAGATAGTATCACCATGACGCCATGGCATCGCATCGGGAATGGCAAAACTACGATCTAGTAGGAAAAACTTCTTTTTTCCCTACCCTTGCAAACTTGTAGTAATCCTCTAAGAACACTTCTTTTAGCACGACCCTCCGGTTTTTAATTTTCAAATGAAAACCAATGACCTGTTTGCCTAGCATAGTTTTGTAGAAAACCCGCAAAAGGAGAGACGCTTGTCTGATGTCTAAGCTTATGCAGCGTATCTCAAATAAAATCAACCTTATTCACCCCCATCGGCCCCAACATGAGAGACATGTACCCTAAAGTGTTATGATCACAACAAGAAAAAGGAAGAAAATGTGAACCTCAAACCCCCTTGCACGAGTTATTCGATATAAAAGCCGCGATGTACCTTATGGGAGCCAATTCATACGACATATATAAAAAAAATCCCGTAGGAGGGAGACGGGGATGCAAATCCATCAGAATACTATACTCCTCGATGGCTGCCGTCAACTCCGACGAAGTAAGCTAGGAGGTGTAAATATGCATATCAAACTTCGGAAGGACCACGGCTTTAGAACTTTTCAGAGCCATTTCACCAGGCTCACTACCCGACATACCCTCCAAAATAGGAACCAAAAAGAAAAATGAACAAATACAAACTTGGAAGGATACGCAAATTGATATCGAGAGAAATAAACATAGAGCTGGCAGATCGAATCGAGTATATGTATGTGTGCGAAAGGAAATAAAAGGATATATATATATATATATATATATATAAAAAAATTTAAAATAAAATTAATTATAAAATATATTATATATATAAAATATATATAAGGATGGGGATCCCTCGAGATACCGCGCAAGACACTTCGCATGGAAGCATATCTCAACCGCCCAACTCAAAACCGACGCGATACACGTGTTAAATAGCATTTCTAAAAGCCCATGGGCCAGCAACAGGCTCAGTCCAATAAAAGCCCAGGAGTTAAGAAAAAGCCTCATGATGCACACCAACGGCTCGAACAAGCACTCCGGACAACGCACAGGTAAGCCGATGTAAGACATGCTTAACTTTTTATTTATATATATACATTTTAGTTATGCGTCACCAAGTTCTCAATTGATAACACAATTACTGGGGGGGGAGGACATGTTCGTGTATGTGGCGGACACAATTGGTGTCGTACATCACTATATTGTTCGGATAGTACCTAGTCGGAGCATACAACCGAAGAATACATAACGACACACCTGAAAAGCGAAACATACATGGCATAGAATCGACACAGGAAACACTCTTCTCTGTAGGTTGCCTTATCCAAAAGCCAAGTCTGTCTCTGTCCCTGGCACACAATGGCCGATCGACCCCTCATATGACAGTCATACGTCCAGACGCAAGGTCAACGGTTAGTGGGACACACCAATCAGGTACAAACTTTTGGTATATAAAATACCCAAAGGCAAATCTACTATTACACTATGTTGTTCTCCTGACATTACACACTCTGACAATACTATTCCCATCTAGTATTGAGACCATCCCTCTTACTCTCAATACGTGCCGAAGTTTGGTCCCTAGGGACACACTAGGGCGAGATTAACCAACGCGTGTTTTATGCTTCCCTTGTGTGTATGGTATCATACCCTAACGCTGGGGCCGTAAGTTACTCCAGGAACACTGAAAGGCCACCGTACAAGATTTATAACCTCAAACGAATTACCCTCGGTTTGATGATCTTGGGTCACAGAACAAGATGCAGTGTTAGCATAAGAACAAATTTTGAACTCAAACGAGCTTCTACGCGACGTGGTAGAAAGGAAATCGTATCGAATCGGAGGAAAAGGACAGCACCCAAACTCTGCGTCTAAATGGTTCTCCAAAGAGTTGGAGAAGCCCAATTTCCTCATTTTGCACTTATAGGAACATTATTTCCGCTGCTACACTTCGCAGGAAAGGGGAGGAGTGATCCGGAGATCTTCGAATGACTCAAACGGATAAGGAAAAGTCCAAATTTGTGATAGATTAAAACTACAATGGCGTAGTTCATGCATGGATAATCACATATGTGATAAGTTATAACTACATGATAATTATGAAGCCTTCCTTATCTTTAGTCTTATTTATTATAAATAGGATACGTGAAGAAAATAGAGATAACCTCTGAGGAAAAACCAAAACTTATTTGTAACTTGAAGTTAATGAAATTGTTTTCTAGGAGAGATTTTATAAGAACGAAAGATTTACTTCCATTCTAATTGTTGTCTCTCATTACTTTCATTGAGTTATCTATCTAAATTCAAAGATGTTTGTGTTCCTTATAATCTTTGAACGAACAATCCATAGGATACTTTAGCGAAGTCAGATGATAGATTTGGCCAAAAAAGCAAGGATCTTTATACTATATTTTGAGGGATAAAAAAGCAAGTATAAATTTTATATTAAAATCACGTGTACATATAAAAAATATATATAAACAAAAACGTCACAAGAAAAAGAAACTATAACTACAGTCAATTATTTTCGAAGCCCACAAAACAGCCCAAAGAAACTAAAAGTCCATTTCCTTGTCTAGGATATATATGGAAAACTAAACCCAGTTTGTCTCATTTCCACAAAAATACTCCGTATATTTCATTTCTTCTTTCTTTTAGTTATACCAACGACTACAAAAAAAAAAAAAAAATTTTACCAGATTTGGATTGGCTAACGCCCGCCAGGCAGTAACGAGAAAACACGCCGTAGCGTTTTGGGGGAAAACGCGAGCCAAAACACAAGGCACCCAAGGCTCTAAATCTGTTCGAGCAAGAATCACCGTATGAAAAAAATACCTCGTTACAACCCCTGATATGAATAAAACACAGCACCAATCCAACCGAGGAGGGTCTCGAGAAGAACACTAAATTCTAAAACATAACGAACAATTTTCTTTTCTTATGACCATAAATCTATACAAAAAATCTAAACAAATCGTTGAAGAGACAATTTTCAAAAACTAATATTAAAATTATTCTCAGGAGCGTTAGACACCTATTGTTTTTTCGTTTTGTAAATAGTAATTTGTGCAAAATTTCCCAACCACATGAACCAGTAATCAATTTAAAGACATAACCAAAAACAGATTACATTGTTAAAACATATGACCACATTCTTCTTATATAACAACGTTTACATTTACATTAAAGTAAGAAAGAGTACAACAAAGAAGAACATTATAGGAACATGTAAATATTACAAATGACTATATATTAACGAAAATTCAACATATATAATTTTTGAACACTTATGTTTGCATATTACACACACAACTTGGGGGTTTGGGGTGATAGCGTGGTGGGGGGGGGGGATGGGGGGGCAGTCTTAATGGGGAGAGTATGCTGTCTGGAGTTTCCGTAACCGGGGGGTAGGGGGGAGGGTGTGGGGGGTGGGGGGGTGTGGGGGAGGGGGGGGGGAGGTGAGGAGGCGTAGTGGGGGTACGTAGTATGGCCCTCGAATTCACATAAGCTTGATTCTGCAGTTTATATTGAAGAGTTAAAACTACTACTAAAGTAAACCTATTAATATAGTGAAGTAAATCTTAGTAAACTTACCGGCCAGAACTGATATGATTTTCAAGGAGATGGATAATTAAAATAATCACGCCATTTGTCAATGAAAGGTAACTCAGAAGGATCCAAGTCTGGAAGTTCCCGGTCTTGAAGGGTGTTGATTATCTGCGTAGTCTCACCGAGGAGTTGGGCTGCAGCATTGACACTGGACTCCCTTTTCTCTATCACACTTTCATGACATTTTGTAACTATGACTTGGGGTAAGTTGGTGAGACAAGCAGCCAATATATCAGCGATCATTGATGATAATTCCGTGAATAAGTCCTCTTGGGTAAGCTCATCAATGTTGGTGTGGTAGGAAAGAAGGATTGATTCGGTGATTCGATACATTAAGCTGGCGCAAATAGACCTGTAGATGGAATTATCATTTGCACTTCCAATATCCATACTTTGCACTTCCGTGACCATATTTTTAGCTGTATTCTTGAACCATTGCAGAATCAATCCTGCTGTGTTCACTTCATGAGCATGATTCTTCAGATTGTTTCCAATCCATTTGTTGGAGACTTCAACTTCTACCCACAACACTTTTGCCGCCTTTTGAACGCGTGCATAGTCATCGGTAGCATTGAGGCTTTCTTCCACAAGTGTCACATATGTAAGACCATCACTCACACTTCTTAGCAACCTATCAACTATGTCGTTTTGGATTTTAGGAAGAGAAATGGCGATGGCTGTAAGGGTTATCAATGGTAAGCTCCAACAATCGAGATATTGCTCTGCGGATAGAGGTGGAACATGAAGGCTGTCATACTTTGCGACTCCTTTAAAACCTTTAGATACTTCTATAAGCTTCCTGAGATTGTTGGGTTGCTGTTTTTCAGCCTTTAAGATCAAGTGGTTCACAGATCTTGAAATGCTTTTTAATGTTCTATCCGAAAGCTCCATATCCTCTTGCAGTTGCAACACATACTGCCTAAGATCGTTGAAGTTCGTTTGTTGTTCAGGATTTTGTCCCATGACAATACTTGAGGCACTAAAAATGGCCTTAACCCACTTCCAACACCGAATACAAAATAAAATGCATATCACAATACTTCTTGTTACGTTTTTTGCAGAAGGTTTTGGGTCTTTTGGGAGTGGTAAATGGGAATGGTGTAAGGGAGATTGGGATAATGGGGATGAGATGGATGATGAAAGGAGATGATTTTGCCTTACCCCAAGGTGTCTATTTATACATGCACACGCCCTTGGTCATCAAGTAATTTTATTTGGCTCCAAGGGTTCTTCACTACTACAAAAAAGGCTAAAAACACCCCCCCTCCTCCCAAAAAAAGATCGGTTATGTAAAACCCTATCTTTATGACAAAAAATAGTGGGAAAGGAATAAATGAAATTAGGTTTTCTTGAAAAAACCAGTTTTCATAATAGAAAGTGTATAAAAATTGGTTTTTGGGGTGCAAACCACTCTTTTTACACAATTAAAGACACTGATGTGTAGGTAACAACATGTCTCTATGTGTTTATATTATGGACACCATTTTTTATAAAACAACTAGTTTTTTTTACACAATTAAAGACACTGGTGTGTAGGTAACAACATGTCTCTATTTGTTTATGTTACAGACACCATTTTATATAAAACAACCGGTCTTGTTTTATGTTAATAATTTGGTGTGCTAAAATATTCTTAACTTTAAAAAACAATTAAAAGCAAACTTGACATATGATTAAAATCATAAGGACTAAACAGTATATACTAAGTCAGAATTAGTAGAGTGTTGGATTCTTATGCTTATACATTTAATAGAATGACGGCTAATACATATATAGAGATAGTCTACGTACGAGTCTCTTCGAGCTATGGATATAAGTCCGAGGAAGGCGCTTCATGTCTTGGCATTGAAAACAAGTAAAAGCTAAAACACATCTTAAATGCTAATAGAATTTTTAATTTTAAACCACGATAATTGCTCAAGAATTTGGACTTTAAATATGATTACTTTTTGTTTAATGCCCGTAGTTTTGATACTCCGTATTTTTTTACTTTTTTCTATAGCCTATTAAGTTTTTATACTTTAAATATCATTAAAGTATAAGGACCACAACTGTATAATTAATTTAGAATGAGTAGAGAGATGTTGGGCTTTTTAGACTTAAGATATACATGCCCAAGAGTTTGTTATATATACGTTATCATCAATACAAGAAAACAAATTAGCCGAGACAGAAAAAGGTTCATATACGGCGGAGGCAGCAGGAATATAACATAAGGTGAAAAAGATTGTATACAGTAAGTGTTTCCATTAAGAAAACAAAAAGCAGTTTCGTGTTTTGCTTATTCGAGTTTCGGCTTATTCCAAGTGCTTATTCGTGGTTTATTGGATTTATTCGTTTTGCTTATTTGTGGTTTTGGGTCACTTGGACTCTCGGCCCAATAAGCCAAGATTAAGCCGTGGTTTATCTTGACCTTATTCTAATGGACGGTTTCAATATTAAATATTTGTAACCATTAAATATGCGGTTTAAACATTAAATGTTGACGGTTTCAACTTTGACCTAATGACCATGATTATGATCTTGTAACCACCATGCATTTATGGAGGATGTTATGAGATTATGGTCATAACTCCTTTTGACCATAAGTTACAACTCGATCATCTTAAGGGACACTCCTCACAGAACAAGGTTGGTTTCTTGAACCCTGGAATGATTACAACAGATTCATGCTTTTATGAAAAGTGGGCAACCATAGATTACTTAACTCAATCATTGACGGGTTACGAGTTTTATCTTGCACCGTATTTACAAGGGTACCATATCTTACCATCTTAATTATTATTAAAATATTGTTCATTTGATTATTGTTTTTTTCCCTAAAACGTGTACACAAAATGCAGCCGTCATTATGTACTCTTCATAATATGCCTCAAACATGGAACGAGATTTATTTTGAATTCTTCTAAGGGTTCAAACACGAATGAGCAATGTTATAGGCTCGCTTGACTTGTGGAGTCGTAAGTATTATCTTAAATATTTAAGATTTCACATATGTTTCTATAAATTTTAACTCGCATAATATTATTTTCTTTTTAGGGTCGTTGCTAGTCTGAAGTGGGAATTCCCTCTTGTGAATCGCCAGCCAGGTGACTGGGAGTGTGGATATTATGTCATGAAATAGATGCATGACTTTGTCCTGAAATATCAAAACGAAAACTTCTCGAACATAGTAAGTGCTTGTTAATCTTGTATGTTTCTATAACTGCAAATCCTGAACCTTTTAACGGCTTTCCTAAGTAGTTAAGTACCATTTGTTATATAGGCTGGTTATCTTGTATAGAATGGGCTTTGCTGGAGGAGTTGACCAGTTAAATACCTTGCAAATCCTACAGATTAGATTACTAGTATAGTGAATGTTTGACCAGTTAAATAGCTTAATAAGCCCAAAAAATAAGCTTGGTTTACCTAGCCAGTTCAGTCTTTGTTTAAGAATGTTTCCAGATGATACTTAATCCCTCGATAAGAACAGGAATATACTTAGAAGATTTAGATTATATAAGATACCTAATCCCTCGGCCGAAGTAAAAATATCAAATTACTTAATATACTTAGTCCCTACATCAGAACACATGTGTAGAAGCTGCCTAAGAAAACTATTGCAGCGGAATCCAATTCTTCCAGAATTCGCTTTAGTATGCATTATGAGGTTGTTCTAGGTTGTTCTGTAAGCTTTATAATAGCAAATAGTGCTAACCCAATGTCAACAACGATAAAATTGCATATACATTACTGATATTTTCATTTTATTAAATTACTTGTAGGTACCGTTGAGTAATGAGCGTCCGTTGGAGAACAAAGAGTTTAACGCGATCATTGGCGCATGGTTTACATTGTGGCGAGATTAGGCCTAGATAATTAAATTGAATTCTAGTGTTTTTCTTTATAGTTATTTGTTGAATTCTAGTGATTTAATTTGATTTGAATTATCGAGAGAAATAAACATATAGCTGGCAGATCGAATCGAGTATATGTGTGTGTGCGAGAGGAAATAAAAGGATATATATATATATATATATATATATATATATATATATATATATATAAGATGGGATCCCCTCGAGATACGCGCAAGACACGTCGCAAGGAAGCATGATCTCAACCGCCCAACTCAAACGACGCGACACACGTATTAATAAAGCATTTTCTAAAAGCCCATGGGCCAACAACAGGCCCAGTCCAATAAAAGCCCAGAAGATAAGAGAAAGCCTCATGATGCACACCAACGGCTCGAACAAGCACTCCGG
>BQNB010034729.1:0-50502 GCA_026074375.1 Tanacetum coccineum
CATTGCGTTTTGTCTCAAAACGCAAGGTTGCGTTTTGACTCGAGATGGGTTGCGTTTTGCTTAGGGCTGGTTGCGTTTTGCTGAGTGCTTGGTTGCGTTTTGTTATACCAAGACCCAAACCGAGTCAACTCGGTATATACCGAGTTGACCCGGTCAAACACAACATCAGTCAACAACAACTTCAACTATCACAACAATCAACACTAACAAATCCACTAACCTAACCTCTTTATAAATCCCATCGTCACAACCATATTCTCAAAACTCCACCATTTTTCATCCAACTCAAAACTGAAAAAAAAATATACGAGAGATCTCAGTTTCATTTTCTTGTATTACAATCAATTCATGACCTTCAAGAGATCAAGAACACGAAAATAAAACTCATCATCGATCTTTGTGGAGCAAAGCCCTTTTTTAATATCCGAAAATCAAGAAAGATTTATAACAAAATATGTTATAATCTTTTCTTTGTTTCGTTTGTACTCACAAGAAAAAAAAACACATCATGACGAAACCTACCTGAGATCCTCCTAAGGATCTTGAAGCCACATGACTTGTGTGTTCTTTGTGGTGGGTTAAGGAAGTTATGACTTATCTATTAAGATTGGAAGATTGGATTTATTGGTGTATGCGTCTTGGTTGGAGCAGTAAAAGAGATGAAGACTGCGTTTCTTTTATGTGATATGAGTAGGGTTTGAGTTAAGTACGAGTAATTTTAGGGATTAAGAGAGATATATCCCTAACACAACCTTTGGGCCGAGATTTATAGTGTTGGGCTGGGAAATCAGATAGCAGGCCGGGTATAGATATACAACACAACTTTTGGGATATGCCTATTGAAATACAATAAAGGGCCGACTTTATTGTTGGGCCAATTATTCACATTAAAACATGGGCTAGATTTGTGTGTTGGTAATTAGACTGCTTTATGATGTTTAAATCCGAAAATTACATAGTTGTGGTGCTAGTAATTATTGGATTAAGCCCGGTACTAAAACGCTTTCACGTCAAGTTAGACTAGACAATGTTTTCTCGTTGACGACAATTCAAAAATAACATTTGTCTTAGTTTAACGACATTCTTGAACAACAACACAACAAACACAATACATTACACTAAAAACGATCCGAATAAGATTCACTAAAACGTCAAAACGGCTATGGAATTCAGACTCTAATGTCAAGTGATCACGGAGTTTATTTGGTATCCCTTATTTGAGTTTGAAGTGGGTTTCACGAAGGCGTCTACTTATTTCATCATCGAGACTTCCTTCTACTTTCTACCCCTTTTCCTTAAACCCAATCTATCGTTTGATGACTTGCTTGAACGTATACAGTTATGATTGAGACTTAGATATAACTAGTTTATACCCGATGTAATAGGAGTTACAATTGTATTACTCAACAAAGGTTATAGCTAATCATATAAGGATTACATTGTAGTGCTCAGTGTCACACGCAGATGCCGATGTGGATAGTCTCAAGAGGTGTTGTAGTTATTTTGGCTCTTAGTTGAGTGTATAGGGTACTTAGAGGCTTTCTTCTGCACCGTTCTTCAATCTACAACAGTGCAAGCTTAAGTAACAAATTTGGGGAATATTACTTCATTTTCAAGTTTGATATATCGAGTTTACTTCACCCAGTGGTCACAGCAATAGCCGACAGAATACAAGGTTGGTAAGTTAGCCATAGAGTAAAAGATTAAGATGTGATCAGCAACTCTCACGGGATATTTGAAGCTACAGAATGTCAATGGTGCTTCACAGTCTAAGTAAAATCTTTCAAAGTTCTTCAATGTCTTTTATAACTTTTCAAGATTGTTGCTTATGACAAGAACTTCTTGTGTATATGGGCATACACGTCAATGATGCTTCCAAGAGTTCGAAACCATCATGGGGGAATACGTGTACTTTGATACTTTGATGTTATCAGGTCAACTTCCAGGGGGAAGTAGTTTATACTACTTCACTTAGTATGGTTTATGAAGTATTCTGGCATGCTAAGTAGTATTGTTGCTGATCTCTTTTGCATGTTCCATCCCACTAAAAATAGATATTCACCAAGACCAAGATGCATGATACAGATAGAAGCAGTATTAGTTGGGGGTTGACATATTCTTCTACTAAATTCCGTTGTGCACTTTAAATGTCAATGTTAGAAGATCGTTCAAGCTACATCAACATTTCAGAATCTGCTCAAGATACAATGTTGGTCTTGGGGGAAGCAAATTCGAAACTTCACCAAAAATTAGTCTATAAGAAAGCTTTTTAAGACATGCTGCAATGATTTGGGGGAAGTTAATCTAACTCATGCATACTAAAATGGTTCCAGAACAAGTCAAGACAAAAGAAATCCAGGCTGGAGTACAGTATCACAAGACTAGAAGAGAAAGAACATCATCTTCAGCATTGAAGCGCATTGGATGTCACTTATTTTGTAGTATTTGTAGCTATGATAGAACATGTAAGTAATTATTCGTACCGCCCACATATTGGGGGAAGATTTTAATCCTTAAATATGTCGCAAATACGAAGTTACATTATTTTATATAGCCGGACACGTCAGGGAACTAGAAATTCAAGTGTATGTAAGTAGATCGTAGTCCCAGGCTATATTAGTCACCCCTTCCATACTTCCAATGGAGGGGTGAGGATTCATTTACTTTGTAATAAGGTGTGTGCGTTTCTCTCTAGAATACAAAACACATCATTCCTTTCACTCACTAAATAATATGGCTAAACATATTTGGTTTAATCCTCACTCCCCCGACCTCCGGAATCATGTCTCTTGTTTATTGAATCTTTATGGGTAGACAGGATCTTTGATACTTAAGGGAACAGTAACATGGTCTCTGGTAACTCGAAAGATCCGTTATTCTTTAAACAGCATATGCAGATGCACACCACGCGAGGTGTCAGGACACTAGACGTAGTACATCGGAACGCTCAGTTCTTAGGTGACAAACTTGTTAGTTGGTCTTTCCAGGAAGAAAAAAGTGCACGAGCCATCTCGAGTACAGAGCTGAAATATACTGCCTTATCTAGTTGTTTGTGCTCAAATCCTATGGATGCGTTCACAGCTAACAGATTATGGTTTTCAATTCAATAAGATTCCTCTGTACTACGACAACAAAAGTGCGATTGCCTTATGCTGCAACAATGTTCAACACTCACGAGCTAAGCACAAAATAAAACATCGATGTCACTACCATTTTATAAAGGAGCAAGTGGAGAATAGAATCGTGGAGATATACTTTATCCGAACTGAATACCAACTGGCTGGCATCTTCACCAAACCCTTGCGAAGAGAAAGATTCAACTTCTTGATCGAAAAGCTCGGTATGAGAAGCATGTCTTCGAAAACGTTGAAACGTCTGGCAGAGGAAACGGATGAGTGATGGTGGTAACTCATATCCTGTATCATATGTACATAAGAAAACATAAAAACACAAAAATATTTTTCTTTTATATAAATTTTTCAAAAAGAAAATTAAAAATTAAAAAATCAGAAAAATATAAAAATATGTATCTCTGGCATGTCTTCTGAAAATCGATAACATTTACGGCCTTAGAAATGTCATTCAATAATGATACGAGACTGTAAATGAAGTTCGAGCAGAAGTTCAAAAGCTTTCAAAACATGCCAAAAATGGCTTGCTATTATTTCAGATAGCAACCCGGTCATCATCTTAAAGCAAGTATTTCAAAATGAAAACTTGGCCTCTCACGGAATTTTATTCTCGGGCATGGTCTACTTTCTGACCATGAAAAGGCTTGTGATTACTTTGCATCACAACCCATGCTTCCTATATTCTATAAGTGTACGTGTCAGGCGCTTAAGTGGTCCAAAAAGCAGAAAATCTTATTTATTGGGTGTTGATTTTCAAAAATAATATAATCATCTTTAGGAATTCATCTGAAAAATCTTTTTTCAAAGACATTTGACCACTCAAACAACGACTACAATTCTTTAAATAGAAAACGGGTCATTGTTTGAGGGGGAGAAAATGTCAAATATCTTCTTCATAATTAATCATGTGATAATCGGAAAAAGATTTTAAAGGGTGAACAATTAAAAGGGAGTTAATCAATTTTAACCCAATCGGGCTTTATTTGTTATGTGTTTAATTCTTTACGGGTATTATTGCAAAATATGAGACTTTTTCTTGATAACTATACCTTAGGGACTAGTTTTGCCATTTGTGAAACTTAATTATGCTTTAGGAAAAGATTATTAGAACATTAGAAGTCTTATTAAACCTCAGGGGGGCATTTATGCCAAAACCTAAAAAGATTTAAACATAAACACCCCCTTCTTCCTTTTCATTCACATGACACAAAAAAACCTTAATCCACCATTGTTGATTTGTTTTCAAGACCAAGAACTCATACAACCTTTGTTTAATCAAGAGGTATTAATGTTATAATGCTTAAACACCTATATATATGACCTAAACGTGGGAATTTGCTCGAAAAACCCTAAAACTCGACCTAACTTTTGTCACCTTAAAAAGTGGATGAAATGTTAAATTGATTAAGGGGTTTTAGTCCTATAGGGGTCTAGATATTGTACCTATAACAGTTTTTAATAGGGTAAACATATTCATACGTTTTTAGTTGATTCTTGTTGTCGATCTTATGTAAAAAGGTCAAGAACTTGAAAAAGTTCATGGGTTTGGGTGTCGAACTGCTTAAGTGATTGTTTGTGTGAATTTGAGTTGTTGTTAAACAAGCTTATACGTAAAATCCAGAATGAATGGGTTTTACAAGTGGTATTGTAGAGTCCGAATAGTCGAAAGGCAAGATTTTGGTGGTTAATTTTTGGAATAAATGTGTTAAAATGTTTCCTAGATGCTATGTGTTCATTTTAAGATGGATAGTATTGCTTAAAAAGGTGAAAAATGTTGGTGCATAATTTGAATAGGCGAACTATACATTTTTTCATATGCGAACTATACATATGAATTAACACATGCGAACTATACCTTAAAACATAGGCAAACTATACACTATGTGTAACACAAGCGAACTATACATTTTTACATAGGCGAGTTATACACTTGAATTAACATAGGCGAGTTATATACATTTACACGGCGAATTATACACTTGGCTTAACCCAAACAACAGGCAACTATACACATAATTAACATAAGCGAGGTATTCCCTATACTAGGCGATATATAACATGAATTTTCTAGATGAATTAATCTAATAATCTTGGTAATCTAATATCATAACCTAATCTAAGTATAATTAAACCTTAATCTATCACTTAGTGATTAATTTAGGTCTAGTTTCTCCTTAGATATCTTTAGTGATTGCCTTGATTTCTATAGATTGCCTATAGTTAGTATGTTGTATGATTATGTGTTTCTCCTAGGTTCATATGTGTTAATGTTTTGCCTAGTGTCTGAGTGCATAACACCTTGTGTAAATCAGTCTTGCATTGTCTTTCAGTGATATATATATTTTCTTGTATATGAACTGTATGTGATAAATCTTAGCAGAATCATGTCTTCCATTACTGCTCAACAAACCAAACTTGATATGGAACTTGTTCCAAAGGAGAAAAGACTTGACATTGGTAAATACAACGGAAGACGCAATCCTATAAAGATCCAAAGAGAGCCCACATTTCAAGTTGTTCTGGATGCTCTGGCTTTCACTTCATGCTACTCAGCCTTTCTCATCACCGCAAATGTTCTAGAAGTCTACATGCATTAATTCTGGGATTCTGTTTACAAGCATGACACTTTTTACAGATTCAAAATAGACAAAAGGAAGAGATTCAAACTCAATTTGGAAGTCTTCAGAGACATCATCAATCAAGATCCTGCCCTAAGTACAGAGGCAAGACTTTGAATGCACGTACCTACTGATGAAGAAATTGTGTCTTTCTAAAAGAATCTTGGTCACAACTGGGAAATCCATTCACTCATGATGTTTTGTTGATCAGATCCATCAACCCCTGGTAGAGACTTTTTTGCTGCTCTCATTGAGACGTAAGTTTATTTGGAAGACAACTGTGTCTTACATGCTTCGACTCTCTATACACAATCCTTTGGGTATGTACCATCGAAAAGCATGTGGACTACTGTTGAACTACATTAGGAAACTTTATTTACCAGATTGACTAACAAAGCCTACAAGAAAGAAAGAAAATGTAACTACCCTCGATACACCAAAGTTTATCATTCAACTACTTCCCTTACTCAAGACAAGATACTCTCCTGGAGAAACAAGATCAGGATGCACACATCCAAGGATGACTATCTGATAAACACTTTAAGATTTGTCTCTGCAAAAGAAGAAACTCAAATCTATAGTGCTATACTTCCTGAATCTTTGACCAGTCCTGAGATGAAGGAAACCAAAGCTTACAAGACTTATCTTGGTTTTGCTACAAAAGCTACACCTCCTAAAAAGGCACGAAAGTTTAAGAAGCCATCCCTCTCCTAAGCTCACTACTGTCCCAGTTTCAACTGAAGAACCTACGAGAAAGTCAAAGAGAGTAAAGAGACCTGCAAAGAAGTTTACTAAAGCTCCAGCAAGAGGTGTTGTTATTCGAGAAACTCCTGAGATGCCACTGTCTAAGAAGAAAGAAAAGGTGGATGTTACTCGAGGCAAAGGAATTGAATTACGCTCTCAAGTGGCTTTAACTAAAGATGCTCAATTTGAAGAAGTTCAAAAGAAGAATACGAGGGATTGTCATAAGACTCATCTAAGTAGATCTGGTACAGTTACCAAAACTGCTTCAAGTGCTGCCAAAATCAAACCTTCTATGACAAGTGAATGAACAGGTGTTAAACCAGGGGTTCCTGATGTGATAGAAGAAGAATCATTTGAAAGTGAAGCTGAATCTTGGGGAATGATGAAGATGATAGTAACAATGAACAAGAGTCAAGTGGTGAAGACAATGATCAAAAGAATGACAGTGATGATGACAAAACCCAATCAGACAATGAAAATGAATTCGATTATGAGCATGAAACTGATGAGAATGAACCGGGCTCAGAGTCTGATCAAGAAGAAGATGATGAAGAAGAAGTAAAGGACGAACTTATTAAAACCACGTCCAATGATTCTGATGAAGATGAAACAAAGATTACTGATAAAGCAGAAGGTGATGAAGATGAAGAGATGGATTACACTACTAGTTAGTTATACGATGATGTGGATATAAGGATGAATGAACCAGTTGATACTCATAAAGAGTTTGTTCAAAGGAGGGTACCGATGCTGCAATGACTAACGTTCAACAAGGGAATGAAAATCCAAATCTTAACAAGTCATAGTTGTGGTGTGTGTGGATGTGGGGGTGGGGGGGGGGGATGCTCAATAGTGACACTTTCTACTGTTCCACAGAAGACTGAAGTCCTAGTTACCAGATATTCTCATTCATCTGACTTGGCGGCTAAATTCTTAAACTTTTCAGATATTCCCTATACGGATGCATAAATTGTTTCTTCTCCAATAGATGGTCACAGTACCATCAATGGAAATACTAAGCATCATACTACCTACACTCTTACGTACCATGTCCCTCGGTTATCTCTAACTCTAATTCTTCACTATATTCTTCAACCGTCATCCCACAATCATTACAATCCTTTACTTCTGCACCACAACAATCAACATCCACACCACCACCAACAACTGAAGCTACAAATCCTCTATCTACACTTCCTGATTTTGCATCCATCTCTAACCAACAACAGATCACAGCATTGGAAAAAGAAGTTGCTGAGCTCAAAAAGGATACTTTCCACACTCAAGTGACAGCTTTAGTTGATGATCATCTAGATACAAGGCTGGGTGCAACTATAGAAGAATTCATGAACTTCCTTTCGGCGTCACTCACTGCAAGGATCACAGAGCAAGTCAAGAATCAACTGCCACGGATTCTGCCAGAGGAAGTATCTAACTTCCCCCCCCCCCTCGGTGATCTAAAAGATGGTTTAAGAGTCACTTAAAGACGTTGTTCTAGCCAAGGAGTCTTCCTAACCACAATCTTCATATGAGGCTGCTGCAACACTTACAGAATTTGAGTTGAAGAAGATTCTTATCAACAAAATAGATAAAAGTAAATCTTTTATGGCAGCTCTTGAACATATAGAATGCTATAAAGGATTGAAAAAATCATATGATCTCGATAGGACTATCTTCTCTACTTATGGGTAAGTGTATTCATTGAAGAGAAGCCGAAAAGAAAAAGATGAAGACCTTTTCGCTGGATCATACTGAGGGTTGAAGAAGAGGAAGACTAGCAAGGATGCAGAACCAACAAAAGATCCTAAAGCTAAAGAATCACAGTCTGGCTCATCCAAAGGCACCAAGTCTCAATCAAAATCTTTTGGAAAGTCTATTCAATCAGAGGAACCAGAGTTTGTGGTTGCAGATTCATACATACCACAAGATCAAGAGGAGAACCTGGGTAATGATGATGTAGAACCCACGATGAAGGTTGAATCTAGAACGTTGATTGGTCACCAAACCTACATAACCTCAAGAACCTACTAATCCTGATTAGAATGTTGACAAGACTCCATAACAAGGACAAAATCAAAGCTGGTTAATGACTCTTGCATCATCTGCTGATAAACAGTCAAAGACATTTGATAATTAATGAGCACTCCAATAGACTTCTCTGCATTCATCATGAACGGCTTGAAAATCAATAATCTTACTCAAGAACCTGTTAGAACCATCATAGCGTTCAGACTTCTCAAAAAGGCACACATTCCAATTAATGCTGAGTTGGAATATGAATTTTGAAGAATGTTACAAGGCTCTTTCAGAAAAATTTGATTGGGAAAATCCAAAAGGCGGTGACTATCCATTTATCTTACCAAACCCCTACCTTTAGTTATGAGTAGAAATTGTCAAAAAGTACATGTTAATTACTTCTTCAACAACGATCTCAAGTATCTGAAAGGAGGTATTTCGACTATGATCTATGGGACTTCTCTCACAAAGACAAAGGCTGCTCAATATGATCTTCTAAGCATTGAAGACATGGGTCTCAATATATGAGTTCCTGTAAAGATTGCCTATGATAAACATGCTAATGGGGAATCTAACAATTGGATAGAGCAACGTAAGTCCTATCTAATGTATGCGCAGGCCCTGCAATCAAGACATGATGTATATTCTATGAAACATATTCTGGCGGTAACTCACGTCAAGGTAATAAGGAAACATGGGTATGGGTATCTAAAAGAGATTGTTGTAAGAAGAGTCGAGAATGACCTTTATAGATTCAAGGAAGGCGACTTTCCACGTCTTCGTATCAATGACATTGAAGACATGCTTCTCCTTGTTGTTCAGAATCGGCTTACAAATATCTCAGGCGATGACGTTTCCGACTTCGCAATAACATTAAGAATGTTCACCAGAAGCTTGGTTATTTTGAAGCAATTCGAAGATCTTCAACTCAGAGTTAAAAGTTACCAGAAAAAGATCAACGTCACTAAGCCACAAACTACCATATCCGGCATCAGAAAAAGAGACCCATATACTTCATATCACGACCCTTAAGGATTCATTTATGTCGACAACAATGGGAGAAACAGGTTGATGCGATCAGACGAACTTTACAAGTTCAGTGATAGGACATTAACTGGGCTTCGAATTCGTTTGATGACTTACAAAGATACGAATGATATTTGCTAAAGAAAGATGGAGTACATTGGAGAAAGAAAAGCTAATATCATATCAAGGCGATTGACAAGTAGTTAAGAAAGAATGTTGATGAGCAGGCCTCCAAAAAGTTTGTTGGTGGGAAGGCCTACGAGAACTGACCTCCGGCTCCTTCAACGAAAAATATGACTTTGTCATATATGTTCGTCTTCATAAGTCAATTTCATATATTTGAAAAACATGTGAATATTATATATTTAGTGTAGACTTAAAATTAGCCTATATATGTTTGAAGTATGAATTTTCAAGAATTTCTTAAGTAAATTCTAAAATTTTCAAATTAACGTACTCAAACACCATATAATTCCTTCATAATTTGAGGGGGAGCATTAAGATGTTCCAATTATCGGCTTGTTAATAATTGGATATTTTTTCCCTAAAACCATGAATATTTGAATCGATTGATATCCAAAATATCAAGAGATTCAACATTTTTGATAAAGGGAGAAATGTGATTAAAATACATGGCTAATAATGTGATTTTTATGATCTCAAGTGTACGCTTTCCCTCATATGTGCTAAACTCTTTCGCTAATCAATGCACATATAAAGGGGGAGCAAATGGTTAAGTGATGGCTAAAATGTAGAAGTACCAAAGACCGACCATAGTATATACTTTTGCTATTGGAGTTATAAGGTGGTTTAAATTAGGTATCCATTCCCATGAACCAGCCAAACCGAGGGATCTAACCCAGGGATATTCACTAGATAGTGGATAAAGATCTTAGGTAAGAAAAAAGGAGTATTAAGTAAGATAAAGAAAAGTGCCGACTGAGATGGAGCTATACTAGAAACAAAACCCAACAAGGACAGTTTATGAAGTCTCTGTAAGCGCTGACGGGGTATCAAGAATTAAAAGAAAAAAGTAAGATAAAGGGTAAAAGAAAGATGCCCTCCTTACACTTAAGGCAAAAATTGGTCAATTACATCTGCTGTCAATAATCACAAAAGATGATAGCGACATTAAAGACTGACATCATAGACCCAGTGATGCAATGCACAACCTTCCTAGGCACTCAGAATCTCTCAAAATATTTCTGTTTCATTTCTCGCGAAGATTACACGCATTTCTATCAACTTTCTCACTTCGAGTTAGTTGTATTCGAAAAAGGCGCAAGTCTGCTAACCCAGCCTTCGATCACTAAAACTAAAGTGCACTTTGAGTCTAAACCAAAAGAAACATCATAAATCTCATTAGACACTTGTCAAAAATTATCTTGCTTATTCCACAAATGTGGAAAAACAAGAAAATATATATTAAAGAAGATCCTACGTATTAACCCTGTGATTTTACCAGTAACAGTCCGGGTGATACTTCAGTACTCACAATGAAGATGGAAATCTTCTTAAGCCAACATCAAACAAGCTCTTGGTAGGTGAATTGTGAGATCCTATACGGATCGAACTTGTGATACTGGATATCGATTCGGTCCAGCTTATGAATTGAATGAATTTTAAAAAAGATAAAATTGTTGGTGTGTCATAAAAACCGTTTGCATATTGACACACCGACTGATTTTCTAAACCGATTTTTTAATCTTATGTCTATAGGAAGCCTTACAAGGGTATCTGGACATAGGAAAGCTGAACACGAATTAACGGCTTAATCAGGAAGATAGTAACTTACTGGTTCACTCTTACCGTGTTGTCTGCTTTGAGATGCTCCTGTAATGAGAACGGCTAGTGCAAGCACAAGCTGCGAAACCCTAGTCAAGGAATTCCTTTGAATCTATCCTACCTGATCACAAGCAGTATTTATACTGAATAACGGGGAACTATGGTTGTTACAACCGTATTCGATGAAGTGATAAAGCCACTTTCGTCCATATATGTTGTTTATCACTAACCCATTCATGCAGGTTTCCTAACGGCGGTAGCAGTTTCCCGATGACAAGTCGAAGCCAATACCACATGCTCATACTCGACCGACATATAAAAAGACATCATGAAAGATCAAGTACATGTTTCAAGACTTCCGCTACTCTGACACTGTACGTCTTTCTTGAAGCGACGAAGTATTAAGTTATTACCGTACGTCTTAAAGTTAAAGAATATCAAGAAAGATGATTACACAAGCTTTCAACATCAAGAACAGTATGAGCATGTTGGTCCAAAAGTCACAAGATCACAAGAAGGCTAAAGATCACAAGATGATAATAAGAGATTATGCTTGGTTGATGATCTCAAAGAAGCTCAAGATTCACATACAAGTCAAGCCTATTTGAACAAGCTCAAGCCTAAAGTCAATGATCACTACATCAATTCACAAGTTAAAGATTAAAGTTAAAGACTACGAGCTCAAGACTAAAGTCAAAGCATAGTATGCTAGGTTTGAAGTATTGTAAATTGGAGTGACCTCCTTTTAGGGGAGATGTTAGAATACGAAAAAGAATCAGTCACTTCCAATATATTTAAGTTGTAGCTTCGAATATATAATCATATGTAATGTTAGTAAGCTAACCGGGCCAAAGACACATGGAAAGCCCATAACTTAAGCCCATGGCCGGTTACAAGCTTGATGTATAAATACCCTCTCCACACATTGAGAGGGTGTTGTTTGTTCATTTTCTTACACACACTTAATCTAATATTCTATTCTTTGTTTCTCTCTCTAAGTGTTCATCCAACCACCTCTTTCTCTCTCTAAAACTCTTAACTAATTCCATACTTTATGTGTTAAGACATTCTACAGATTTTGACTTTGCAGCCGATCTACACAACTTATGGGTGCAGTTTATAGACTGCACAAATGATAGGAAGTTGTTTATAAGTGAACTTGATGGATTGCCTCCATCAGTGATGTCCTACAATTGCTATCCAGTTTTTCTGCAACCCAAGTTTTAAGAGAAGATTTATCAAATTGTTAGAGCTGAGGAAGATGATCGCTGAGACTTATAGTGAATTGCATAAAAAGCTTGATTTTGTTTCTTTTATGAAAAATATGTGATGGGTAATCATGTGGTTGTAAAAGTTGTGATTTAGTTGCATAAGGGTGATTTTAGATGTGCTTAGGTCGGGTCAATAATGTAAGTTGGTTTATTAATGTAATATGGAATACTGTGTTTTTGGTTTCCATAATAGTGTGATGTTGTTAATTATTGATTTGGTTCCTTAACCTTTGTGTGGTTATTGATTTTTATTTGCTCTTATACAACTTGGGACCTTGACGATTACGAGGCGGAAAATTAAACCGTTGACATTTATTACAGTTCAGCAAAGAAGTGAAACATTTTTTTTCGCCAAATGACTTTTGGTTTATTAATATAACAATTTTTTAATTATAGCAAATTTGGTCCCTAATGTTTCGTATGTCAGGCGGTTGGCTAAAGTACCAACCCGACTTTAAGGGCAATTCACACGTGGCTATTGGTGTAAAAGTGGGGTGATCCCATGTGGATCATTGAAAACTAGGCTGTTACAAAAAACAAGACCCGTTGCCCCTAAAGATTTTTTTTATTCAAATCAAATTTACTCCTTCCACGTGTCTTCCAAAGGAAGATTTCTTTAGGGACAAAGCGTGTAATAATAGTGTAATTTAATGAACGTGACATAAAATCTTGTGAATGTCAGTTATTGAGTCGTCATATATATATATTTGATATCGAACCACTAACATGAGTTGGTTTTTGGCTATTTAAGTGAAGTTTACCCAAATAATTTTCAAACATTAAATAACCAAACATACCCAACACTACCAAAAAAACAAATGGCCTTCCCACATCTGCAAGAACTAGCAGCGGCGTAAAACTCCAACAGTTTGACTGACGGAATGTCAGTCTATATTGAAAGGAAGATAAACGAAGATCTCTATTTTGCAGATGGATTAAGTCATCTCTGGGAGGTCTTGTACAATAGGGTCAACGAACGCAGACCGTTGATCAATGCCGAGCTAATGTGTTTGGTGGTTTTTGTTAGCATTGTCAAAGAGCCAAGTTTTTTTAAGCAGTTGTCCCAAAACCGATAGTGCTACAAGATGTATGGAGATAAGGAAGTGACCGATATACGGAAGTGCACAAGCAAGTGCATAAAAAGATAGATTTTCTTACAGTTATGAGGCTCTATTGATTAGATTGTGGAAGTGGGTTTTGGTTTGTTTTGTATGCAGATATGGATGATCCCAGTTAGGTTGTATCTTTTGTTGTATTACGTTCATGGGGACGATGAAGTTGGGACTTGGGTAGCGATTTTTATGGTTTTATTTAGACAGGGATGATGGTATTTGGGTTGTACTTGTTGTACATACATTAAGCATCGTTATATTGTTTACCGTTTTAACTATCTTGTTTGTTTGACCACGATGCACACTAACTTGTCATACCACTATTACATAAAATACCATATTTGACCAGGCAGTCTAATTATTTAATACGTTACATTGTTAGGTTTTAAGGGATGAAACTGTTGTTTAACATTAACAAATTTTGTTGAAAAACTTGAGTAAATGATTTACTAGCAAATTTCGTCCTAACAGAAAATTTTCCCTCCTTTTTTTCAGCATTTTCCCTCCTTTTTCCTCCTACCAGAAAAAGAATTTACTAGCAAAATTTCGTCCCTGCCCAATTGTCTTATATTCCCTAATTTAATGAAGTCTCAGGACTCAGATACTCCATCAACTGATTATTTATATTCCATTCTAAACATTCCAGCAACATCTTCAAAAAAACTTGATATTGGGGATGATTTTAGAAGCGCGCAGAACACATGCTCGAGAAACCTATTCACCACAACTAAAAGTGCTTACTAACGACGACCTTTTAACTTAAATCTTAATCCGATTACCTATTCTCTGTATTCATCTGTTTGCAACCGTGTCTAAACAATGGCTAAGAAATATTACATCCCCTCTTTCAAACAAAAACCATAGTCAAATCACATAAAGTTGATACCTCCTGATGGGGGGAGGTTTCCCCTTTTTGTTAGTCACATGAGATCTTTGTTTGAAAGTTTATTTTTGTGTCATTATAGAATCCAACTAGGTCAAAAAATCCGCTATGGATAGGTCCTTCACTCTTGGCTCCACTGAGGAAGATGATAATGTTAAGATCTTGCAGTCTTACGATGGTTTGCTTCTGTGTGGTGGTTCGCGGATGCCTGTTTTTTATTAAGTATATAATCCATCCACTAATCAGTATAAAAAGCTTCCATATCTAGATTGCTCGCTTGATAATTCACCTTGTTATAGCAGTGCTGCATTGAGAATCACCTTTGATCCTATAAAATCACCGCACTACAAATTGGTGGATGCTGGACGCATAATTTGTGACATTGATATACAAATTTATTCTTCAGAGACAGGCAAATGGAGCCTCTGCAGTGACCGTTTTAACTACTTTAGTTTGATCATTTTGATAGTGCAATATATTGGAATGATGGTTACATTGGCTAAAACCGAAATTAGGCAGCTTATCCTTACCTCTTTAAATATTGAAGACCTTGACCATCCACTTATGACAACCATACCATCCCTGATGGGGAATGAACTTTCCTCAAGTCTAAAGGCTATAGGATCTAATGAAAAATACACATTAAAACCAATGTCACACTTTGTATTAGATCAGAAAGGAAAAATTGTTTGAGTGGCGTGTCAATGTTTCTTGATGTTTAGATTATTTTGGCACTGGGAGTTTCCTATCCTACGAGATGACGATAAGGGTTTTCTATGTGGAGGTTAGGTAATCGTGTCACACAGAAGAACACAAATGACTCCCTCTTCTCGAAGGTTGGATATTTGGTCTAATGTTTTGAGCATGTTTTGGGAAAAAGGGAACAAGATTCCGTTTTTTATGTGAACAAGTTGTCTAGAACGGTTGTACAATACAACCAAATATCAAAAGACGTTTCGGACATTCTCCGATGAGATGATTTGGATCTCCACACTTAAAGCATTTTCTTTCGCCTTTGCCATTTTTGTCGTCTTTATTTCTTTGGAATGATTTTCTTTCTTCATGTGGTTGTCTTACGAATCGTCCTCGTCTTTTGAAGAATTTCTTGAAGTCTCTTACGGCCATGGCGTATTCTTCATCTTCACTATCGGAGGTTGAGCTATCATCATCACTAGATTCCTTTCTAGCTTTCAAGGCAATAGATCTACTTTGTTCTCTTTTGCTTTTGACGGTTTCAGAATCTTTCTTAATTACTTCTTCATAAACCTTCAAATTTCCAATGAGTTCGTCAAGTGATAGAGTTGTTAGATTCTTTGATTCTTCAATCGCCGTGACTTTTGCGCGCCATTTAGGATGTAATGCCCTAAGAAATTTCCTAACACAATTCTTGCTAGAAAAACCTTCATCAAGTGCTTTTAGACTAGTAATAATAGTGTTAAATTTAGCAAAGGCATTATCTATTGATTCCTCTTCCGGAATCATGAATTGTTCATATTGTTGAACAAGAAGATCTATTTTGTTTGCTTTGACTTGATTATTACCTTGATGAGTGATTAACAAAGTATCCCAAATTTCTTTTGCGGTTTGACACATAAAAATTCTTTCATATTCTTTACGTGGTAAAGCATTATAAATTACCATTTTAGCTTCATTATTTTTAGCAAGTTTCTTTTTAAGATCATCGTTTTGTTTATGAAAAGGTACAATTTCATCCTTTTTAGTTTCGGGATTATTTTGAATAGGAGGAAAATCACCATCGGTAATAACATGCCAAAGATCTAGATCTTTTGACTTCACATAAGTTTCGAATCTATTTTTCCAATAAATAAATCCATCACTTTCAAATAGTGGTGGTCTTTGCATAGATTGCCCTTCTAAATATTTTTCCGATTCCATAGATCGATTCAAGTTTTAAAATACAATTTATTTTAAAAATCTTGTTTGACGTGGCTCTTGATACCAATTGTGGAAAACTAGAAGGGGGGTTGAATAGTTTACCGCTTTTTAATTTAATGTTTATGTTTGTTTATAAAAACTTAGATTCGACTTTTTGTGAATTCAATACTTGCACAATATGAATAATATAAATAAGTAAGAACAAATAAAGAAATAAGAGATAAGAGTTAGAAAGATCAAACCACAACACAAGGATTTATAGTGGTTCGGTTACGAAGCACCTCTTCGCCCTACTCCACTCCTCGAGCACCTAACTCGAGAGTTTTCTTCACTATGTCAACAAACTCCCTTATGGCGGAGAAAACCGTACACAACTTTCGCTTATATCAATTTCCGACACTAAGCTAGATGTCGAGTTCTAATCTTAGCTAGAACCAATCTATCACGACTTCACAACTTCTTCACTACTTTCACGACTTCACAACACAACTTCACAACTACACAACTTCTTCACGCCTTAGTATTCTTCACCACACTACTTCACTACTTTACTTCTACTTTCACACCTAACTATCACAACTAGGATGAATCACTAAGATTCAACTATACTTACAACAATCACCTAGATCTAGCAACTACACAACTTTACAAGATTTACAAATGATTTACAAGTTATGATATGGATGCAATAAGATTGCAACAACACACAAAGGTGTAATACTTCTTCACTTGATGATGGAAGTATTCTTCTCTTGCACTTGAGGAATTAAGCTTGGATCACTTGGAAACAAAGCTTTATGATTAAATGATCAAAGGATTTTAATGAGATGTGTGGGCTATTTTTGATCAGAAAGAATGAGTGCAAAAGGTGAGAAAATAGTAGGGAATAGTCTAGTATTTATAGGACATTCTGGAGGAGCGTCTACCTATGGGCGGTCCCCTTAAATAGGTGGGCGGTCCCCTTAAAGATAAGGGGGCCGCCCTAGACTAGGCGCTCCCCAGTTTGTCCTTTTGTGTAGGGGGAATTTTTTGGAACTTTCTAGCCGTTTTAGGTCTGAAAATTTGAATTTCAAAATGTTTATTTTGAATAAAACATTTCTTTTAATTGTAGAAAATATTTTGTAATGTTTATAAAAATGTTTACAACATTTTATAAAAGTGTGAGGTTGAATAAAAATTTCATTTGATCATAAAATGCATTAAGCATTTATTTATTCATACCTTTAAGTGATATAATTTTCGAAATGAAAATTTACTACTAATTACTTGTTTACGTTTAATTTTACATTGAATGTTTTTATATTTTGTGATTATCAAAACATAAAGATGTGAAAAATATTAATAATGTTTTTAGGCATTATTTCTATCAACAGACTATTCATGCAATTTTTGTAAACAATAAACCTAACCTAAATGATGGTATGGTGTTACGGCGGCACTTTATTTTCTACTTAGCATATGACTCTCAACTTCTATGCAATGACAATCGCATAATAAGTTTTGATTATATAATTATTTATAGGGTAATCACACTCATTTCGTCTCACATATACATCTAAACTCTTTACCTAAAATTTTAATCAATGGCCACTTTCGAGGTTTTGGATGAAGTTATGAAGATACCGATACATCCGAGTTACATAAGCTAAGCAGTTTTGGTTTTGAGCGTAAGAGATAGCCGAAGAAGAAGCACTTGCTAAAATTCTTCAATGTATCGGCTGTTATTACGTTTAGGAAGGGAACAATACAAAAAAGAAAAAACTCCAGGAACGCCGTATGTTAATTCGTGAGATGGAGGCTTTAGGAGAATGTGGGGCGGATGTTGATTCTTTGGAGTCTTTGAAACAAACTCACGCTAGAGAAACCGTTAAGCTGCCGCTTTGACAGATGCTATTGCTGAATCTCTGGCTGGTATCCATGAGAAGGAACGTCCTGTGGATAAAATGGATTTAAATGATTAGGTTTTCATAGGTAACGAGTAGTTAGTCTCTTTTTGTTTTGTTGATGGTGAATGTAATGACTTTTATATCTTATGGTGTAATCATATATTGTAAAGATGTTACTTGTAAATCTAATTGGCCAAAAATTAAGTTCATCAAGTATTTATTGGGATTTTATGCCTAGTTTGTTTGTTCTTATTTATGTCCATTACATTCTCGTGTTAGTGATATACAGTAAATGATATAGATTATAGGTGTGTTTGGGTCTCGGGAAAAAAATGCCGGTCTTAATGGATTATGGCGGGAGTGCGGGAGGAAGAAAGGCCTCACAGGCACCAACCGTGCAATCGGAAAACAACAAAAAAATTATACAGTAAATGTTACTGTATTAACAAAGTGGTGAAGGACCAACGACGCAACCGAAAATAATAGTGAACTGACGAAGTGCCCTTCAAAGACAGCGACGTGGCAAGTTATCACGACGGAGATAACCCTGTTACCCAAAACGTGGGCTTCTAGGGACCAAATGGGTAACTACGTGTCAAAAAATACCCGTAATTGAGAAAAAAAAAAAAGGTCCTCCGTTATCCGAGGACCAAACGGGGTGAAGTATGGGGACCAACGGTGTAATTTACACATTTTATTATTATTAAGACACGCATGAACAAATATGCAAGCTAAGATGAAAACAAACAAAAACCCATTAAACTTAACCAATTATTCACAAAACATAAAACTAAAAGCATTTTGATTTACATATTTTATACGAAATTGATTTTTTTGTAATGCATGTGCAAAGTGAATGCACGAAGTTAGTTGTGCTGCGTAATTACCATGCAATTTTTTACAAACATTTATTTTTTCACGAGATGCAAACAAAGAGATAATCAAAACAAAACTAAGTAAACACACAGATAGCATTGAATTATTATAAAAACAGGAACAATGGCAAAAAAGCAAAAAACAATTTAGACAAATAAAAATCTTTTGTTTGTTTTTTGATATTTTTTTTTCGTATTACTAGCAAAATTATTCAACAAATTTAACAAGGCGTAAAATTATATAAAACATAATTTCCAAATGATCAACAAACCTAAGACTAAGCAACTGGGAATTTTTGTGTTACCACTGAAAATTAAATATCAGTTAAGGAAACAACAAGTTATAACCACACGAAGGCCAAGTGCAGGCGTTATTTGGTTTGTAAACAAGCGCACTTGGCAGATTTTTATAAACTGCAAAATATCAAACGAGAAAAGGGAAGTACGGAGCGCACTTCGAACAGAGAGTTGAGGCGCACTTATTCAGCAAAAGAAGAAAAAAAAAAAAAAATTTTATCCTCCTAAAGAGATTATTAATTAATGGGATTGAACACACGTAGATATGCTACAGAAAGGAACAAGCAAACAATCTGGGCAAACAACCCTAAAACAAAATCCCCGACAAACGGCACAAAAACATGATGTGTGTATTTTACACAATAATTAAATTTATAATACTAGAAATACCGATTTTTACTAAAAACACAACACTCGAGCAAATATACTATTTTGTGTATAGTATAGTTTAAGGTAAGTCTAGGTCGTTCCACGGGATTTGTTGCAATTCACATATTGTTTATCAAGTAACAAAACTAAATGATTGTCACGGTTCATTTAAGCCGACAACGTTGAATTAATGCAAGAAAGAAACAAGCATGGATCTACAAAAATAATAGATACAGATAGAGCAAGACTTTATATAAACAATGCATACAAGTCATATATGACGGGTAATCATAATAACAAGCATATCTACTAATGATAACATAGAATCCTTTTGGCCTATATACTACATCATCACGAGCGCATTAAGAATGGTTTATATCAAATATGCATACATATGAATTCCTCCCAACCCGGTCGGTCAACATAAGGAAGGGTCTTAAACATCATTCTACTTGGGTTGTTTATCAATTTACCACACAATTCTCACAAGTATGATATTGACACGCCATAGACAAACGGTTCAAAATACATCAAGACAATTAACCCTTTCGGCCTATTTTAATTGCAATGATATACCAAAAGATAAACAAAGATCTAAGTAAAGATAACATCAAATTCATAAACATATATATTCATAAGTCATAGCAAAATCATCCAAATATTATATCATGTTTTACGTATTACCAAAATGAACGAAGAACACTACATTATAACCAAACCAATAACCAACTGCTCCCATAAACAACCAACGTCCGAAACCTTATGATATAACCCATGGGGTTGTCACGAACCCGCTGGAAATCAAGAACACGTCGCCAAATGGTGTGTTTGGTAACGGGTTTAATATAGTGAAAGAATTAGAGATTTGGTGTGAATCGTCTAATCCTTATGGTATAATGCATTTAAATTTTGGAAATATGGTGTTTGAGGTATAGAATTAGTGGTAAATAAGTGGTGGATCATTGTGGTTATATGGTGGTAAGTGGCAGAGTAAAGGGGCGTTTAGATCATTGGATCCAAAGATCATCACCACTCCTTCCTCCTCTCCTAATTGAGATAGAGTTTGTATGTGTGAGATATGTGTTTGTGTGTGTTTCCCTTAGAGTTTTGGGGGTATTTATAGGCTTAGGAATACTTGGGGACCAAGTTGGGGGTGAATGTAGTCGAATTTGAGTCTAAATTTACGTATTTAATGCATCAGACTGAAAGTGCGGCGCACATTTATATTTGTGCGCCGTACTTGGTGTCACACCCCAAACAGGGCCTAGACGGAAACACGTGTCCGGGGGTGTGACGCCATAATATTCATCACACAAGATACAAAGAACGACCTCTAAGTGTACGTTTGAAAATCCAACATCGTTGCATTAATTTAAAATAGTTAAGGTTGTTTCACATTTCCACATAATTTACAGAATCATTCATAGCAACAGGAGAATTCACATTCATAGAAGTATTCATATCCACAGAAGAATTCACAACAATATTCACAATATCTTGAGAAATAATTTGATCCCAGGGCGATCGTTTCAATCAAAAATAGTTTCTTCTGAATTTCAAAGCATGGTTTGTCTACATGATATTGTTGAACAGCAGCTTCTATCTGGTTAAAAAAACTGTTGTACTTCCTTGTTACCATATTTAAAAGACTTTATTAAAAACATTAATATGTTTTAAGGTCTTTAAAAATGAATTATTTTCTTATGAAAAAACAGCTTTGAGTTTCCAACCACCATTCCTCTTCTATTAAAGCATCTGAGTAATCCGCTTTTTCCACCACATTGTCAAATTGCCAGATGGATTAAGCTTTTTTAAGGCTTGTGTTAACCGCCAGTCTACCTTAGGATATTCTCGAGAGCCTTAATTTTAAACAGTCGATGAAAGCAGATTTGTACGGTATTAAGGGGTGAAGTTTGTAACCGGAAAGTTTGTTCATCAGACAGTTCTTGTTGTGGGACAAAAAACGTTTACCAAAAATCTTTAGATAATCGATTTAACTCAGCATAATTAATTAGTTTAATGTTAACTTTCTTTTCTAAGACCATTGGATCACTTTGTTTTAAAAGCATTTTGGATTGACTCTCTTCCTCAAGCATCAGAAGTCCTGCTTTCAGAAACAGCAATGAAATCACATTGGTTTCTCTTAGAAATAAACAGCCACCATCATAAAGCATTGGCCTAATATGCTGAGCTTTCTAAGAAAGAAAGTATTTTGAAAACTAAGAGATTGTATTAAGTGTTTATCATAGAAAACTTGTGGTTTCGTGAGTATATGCACAGTTTGCGCGGATTGACCCATTTTACAAACAATATTGTCCAGTTCTTTAACTTTCTTTTCCAAAGCAATTTCTTTATCAATATTCTTAGCTTCCTTTTCCTTAGATTCGTTTTTGAAAACATTAAATGTTTTTGTTAACAATTCTTTTCTTTTGATTGTTCAGAAAGAGTTTGTTTAAGATAGTTAATTTCTTTTTCAAAATCCGCAAACTCTTGGCATCATTATCCCAATTAATATCATCCATTATAAGCTTTTCTCTAGTGTAATTAAATCCACATTTTTTCTTTCTTCGAGCCATTTCACCTGTTCTTTGTATCTTTTAAGCTCACAAATAAGATCCATTAGCAATTAGATTGTCCTTATTGACTGTTACAATCAAGTTACTTGATTTGACATTGTTCGAAACACAGATAATATCACGGCATCTTGTTATGTAGAAGAATTTATATCCTGAACAGCTGCATTTTGTGTTTCAATCAGATACTGAGAGTAGAGAATGATATTGCTATCACTTTTCTTATTCTTTGGATAATTCACAAGATAAGTTTGTTCAGAATACAACATCTCTTACACACTTTGGTTTAGCATATCATTATGAGTGTTTTCAGAGTGAGGTACCTCGGAGAGAACATCTGATCTATAACGAGACAAATTAGCCATAAGAAATGCCTTGGCTGTAGAGAAGTCGTCATAGTCAGAATCATATGCATCCAAATCATCTGCTTGATAATCTACTTTGTGTGTAATGACCGTCTATGTTAATGGACCTTCTGCAACTCCAAGGTCTGCCAAAAATTCCAATTCCTCCTCATTCAAGAACCTTAACCAGATCCAGTGCTCTATCCCCATAAGAACTTTATCCCTAAACCATGTAGCACCCTTTTCCTCTTTGGCTTTGGGCACTGTCTTGCCATGTGACCTTCCCCTTGGCAGTTAAAACACTTCACGAACCTTTGTTTGACCTAATTAAACCCTCCTGATCCGAGACTGTTTAGGCCCCTTGTCCAAAGTACCTAGCATCTAATGAACGTTAATATCCCCTGAACACGGTTGAATAGTCCCCCTTAAATCCAACATGAATAGTTGCTTGTTGTCATGGGTTGGAAGAATCACTAGCTAAACAGGTTGGTAGTTGTGAAATGAAATGTGACAACATAGCAGACAAAAATAACATTATTTAGTTAATGGCATCAATAGGGTCAATGCTCCTTGATTAACAACACGATAAACTGCTAGACCCGAAGTCTATGTGAGGTAAATCCAGCAAGGACATGTGTTAGTTTGATTTGACTTGTGGAGCATAGAATATCAATTTAAAGGAATGATTTGTGGTTTGTGGACACAAGCAATTATGTATTGTAGATGTGTATCTGCTTAGGATGCGGTGTTGACGGATAAGTAATTGCATGAGGTGTGGATGGATAAGTAGTTGAGTAATGTTGTGTGGGATGAATTGATCCATATCGAGGAGACTGAGATGGTGAAAACTGTTGTTGGAACTGAGGATTGTTGTAATGAGGACGATAAGTGTTGAAAAAAAAAAATTTTTGTGATGTAGTCATTTGATGATTCGCAACATAGTGCAAGTGGATCTTGATTGTTGTTCAACACTCATAATACGGACTTCATTTGCAGGAGATCAGGTGTTCAAGATATGCATGAAGCTGATCAAAGTTGGTGGTATGCAAATCTCTTACAAGTTTGACATCACTCATAAACTTACTCCATTCAGGTGGAAGACTGTTTAAGAACTTGGTATTGACTTGAAATTGCTCCAATTTCATTTTGTAAATGTTCATGTCATTGATCAGCTGATTAAATCTCAAGTAATACTGATAAAGTGATTCCCTCCCCCCCTAATGTGAGAAAACTTATCAAATGCATTATACAATTTACACTCTTTTTCCTGCTTTGTCAATGATGTACCTTGCATTAGTAGTTGAACTCTTTCCCATAGATCCTTGGCAACTCTGTGATGATTAACATGAGAAAAGACATCTGATGGTAGTCCTTAAAGAATGATATGAGTTTCCTTGAGTTCACAATCAGCTTGAATTTTCTCAGTTGCAGACAATTCCTTATATTTCTTTGTACTGGTCACACTATTTTCTTCAATCGTAGGCCAAATGAGTGGACCATGTTCAACTGATTCAAGTATCATTCTTCCATGCTCTCTATTTTGCATCTAAAGTTCCATTCTGATTTTCCAAGAAAAATACCCAAGAATGTGTTCTCAAACATTGTGAACGATTGTCCCCTCCATAAGTATCATGAATTACAGTATGAGAACATTGTTACTTTGTTGGTATGTGAAAAGATTACTTGTTGATCGGACAGTGATAAGAAGTAATTATGTTAAAGTGAGTTGGTTTAAAGTGTTTTAAGTCTTGAAAATACACGGGATTTTACAATTCTTGATTAAACCAGGAAATTAATGTTTCATGGGAATTTACAAATAAAAGAAATAAACCGTATAATTAAAACTTGATTAATTCGCCTCTTAGGAAGTGATTAATCCGCCGTTAAGAAAATGATTAAATCTCCTTTAATAAAAGACGATTAATTCGCCTTGGCTATATGAGGATTAATTCGCCTTGTATTGAGAAAGGATTAATTCGACTTGTTTAGAAGAAGAATAATTCGTCTTGTACTGAGAAAAAGATAAATTTTCCTTTAATGAAAAAGATAGTTTGCTTCATGTTAAAGAGGATTAATCGGCCATTCATTGGAGGTAAAAGGATTAATACGCCTTATTATAAGGAGGTAATTCGCCTTCAAAGAAAAGGTTTAATTCGCCTTCAGTTAAAAGGATATTAATTCACCTTCAGGTAAAAGGATTAATTCGCCTTCAGTTAAAAAGATTAATTCGCCTTCAAGATGAGAGTAATTCGCCTTCAAGAAAAGTGATTAATTCGCCTTCAATACCAAGATTAATTCGCCTCTTACAAATACGAACTTCAACTTTTCCAAAACATTAAAAGACTTACTTTTACGACGTTCTACAAACAAAATTCTGTACCAACTTAACTATCTAAGCTAATAGAAACCTTAAAAATACAAACTTTTAAATTTTTAACACAAAAATTTTCAATCAAGATTTTGGAACACAAAAATACTTTGAACCAAAATTCTTATCAAAAATAGAAGAATTCTAGATTTATTCCTAGTTTGCTGTACAAAACCAATAATACTAAGACAAAAGAAGAAGAAAGTAGTCAACTTTATGGTTTTTAAACCCACAAAAAAGTAAAAACCTTTTGTAAGGTGCGGACCAAAAATAACGAGAAAAAAACAAGTAAATAATGCACACAATAACAAGATATCACCCCATGGCTCTTGATACCAATTGTAGAATCTAAGTAATCTTTAACCACACCAATAAGTATGAAGAAATCTAGAGAGAGAAAGAGAGTGGGAGGTTGCTTCTAGTGAGAGAAAGTGAAAGAGAATTATGTATTACTATGTAAAAATAATGAAACAACCAACACCCTTTCCATCACATGGAAAGGGTATATATACTATGATATGGTCGGCCTTATGGGATTTGTCCATGGGCTTTTCCTAAGCTAGCCTATCTAGTTTTCAAATATTACTTAACGAGCTATCTAACAATGTTTATGGAAGTGACCGATACTTTCGTATTCCTAACAGGGACCAACTCTGGCGTGAGAGTAAGTATGGTGGTACGAGATAATTGCGAAGAAAATATGTAAAAAGTAAGTATGGTTCAGAGTGTGTGTTGTACCCCATCCTGAGGGAATGGGCTTCCCTCATTATACTATGCGAGCCAAGCCAGACGACACAAGATTAGTGCTTGTTGTTTGGTCCCAGCTGGATAGTCGCTGGTTTGGTTGTCTTTATGTTTAGCCTAAGGACAGTATGCCTGACTAGTAACTGTAACCTTTAGTCGTAATGTCCTTAGGTTTCTACTCTACCAGGGGGGGGTTTTGGCACGGGACAGACTCCAGACCTCTTTTCTTCCCCAGTCAACATAACATATTCTCTTAGGATGCATGTCTGGCTTAGCCGCGCTCTAGTTCGGCAGAGTAACTTTAGCTATGTTCTCCCTCCTCTGGAATGTCCAGAAGTAGACTTATAACCTCATCATGTCCCCCAAGTCTAGTGCGAATGATTTTTTAAAGTCTTTTCGACTAGACTTCTTAGAATTGGTGTTTGGACGCCCCGATCTTCTTTAACCCCTTCACCTTTCTCTCTTTTTTTTTTCTTTTTTAACGTGTACCATCCTTTGGCCATTAGTTAGCCGTCGACGTTCCATCTCTTATCAGACCTTCTTCTCTAGGCTTCTGTCAGGCTTATGCTATGCTGCGTCATGACGGTTGGATATTCCTAGAGCCCTATAAATAGTTCCTCTTTTTTTTATTTTCTCACGTTTCACTTTTTATTTATATCTTACACCGCTGCATACTTCCTCTCTGCTTGGTTTGAGCTCTGGTTTCCTTTGGCCGCATACTAATTTCAAACTAGGTACTTTCTCTCTCTTTCTTTTCCACTATTTCCCGCCATGTCTAAAAATGATATGACCACTTGTGTTTTGACCTTTTCGAAACTGATCTAGAAAATATAATTAACACTTATAACATTCCCCTTGATCTTCATCCCCACTTGCCTGATCCTGACCTTACTATGAATCGTCTCCCTAGCGACGCTATAGGTATCTACACTCAGTGCCTTCATTTTTCCAGGGTCTGTATCCCTTTTTCTTCGTTTCTTCTTTTTGTTTTAAAATATTTTAAGGTCCATATCTCTCAACTGATCCCCTTAGGGTTGAATAAGGTTGTTTCATTCGAAGTGGTTTGTCGCGATCTAGGCATCACTCCGACCGTTACCCACTTCTAGGTTTTTCTATATCTGTGCAAGCAATGGGATTGGTTCTCTTTTGCTAAGTGTAGGGGCAACATAGGTATATTGTAATGACGACGGGTCTCTTAGTATAAAAAGTAGAAGAACAAGTTCTTCCTTATAGACTGTAGGGCTATCCCTGACTACTTGACCTGGAGGCATTCCTATTCTTGTGTTTCTGACGATTTACCCCTTGATGGCTACGATCGGACTCATGTGGGGCAGTTGTGTGCCCATTCTATTAACCTTTTTGAATTCAATGAGGCGCTTCTTGTCTGCTCCGGGCTTTGTTCTGTCTGGTCCAACCAGAAGTGCGATCCGGTTTTCAAAAGGAAGAATGACCGATAAGCAAATTTAGATCATTAAGCATATCGAACAAAATAACAAATTGCCGACATAAGTACCTTATCAACTTTTTAGCAAACTTAAACGAAAACATAAGCATAAATCAATTTATTCTCGTATAAGCTAGGACGAACCGAAATAAGCTATAAGATTAAGCAACACGAAATTAAAGATTAACGAACCAATAAGCAACAAAATAAGCAAACCATTTTTATAATCAACTTTAAGCCAAATCTATTACATTATATTAAAAAGCTTGAGACAAGAGTTGAGTACAATAAGTATAAAAATGGAAAATAAGCAATTACATTTATGAAAATAAGCTAAAAACTACACTAAAAAAATGAAACTAACTAATTAACTAGATAATGAAAAATGAGGGGAGTGGGTACAATTTATATGGGATCCAAGGGGTGAAAGAGAAAATTTTCCCAATCATTGATGGAATGATGAGCCAATCAAAAACAATTATCTGCGTGCCTCGGATTGTTGAACGAATAACAAATGATCCAGCCGGTGATAGAGAGACACGTGTCCTTATTTTTTTTGCTTCATTTCTACGCAAAGATATTACTCGTTGGATCATTCTTGCTGCTTTGAAGTAACACAACTTGCAAATTAATAAAACCTTTGCCACGTGTCGGTATTGTATTGGACAAGAAAAGTGAGTGGGAGGGCACATGACATATTTGATTTAATTTGCACTCATGTGTTGCTGATGTCATCATATGTCACCACAATTTTTAGAAAGAAAAAAAAATAGATTTCATGATTTAAACTTTGGCTTTCTTATTTATGGGTTTATGAAAGACATGTCTGGCCCGGCCCATAAAAAAGTTTACGGGCTGTCCAATCAAATTCGAAGGCACCGTTGGGACTTGATTACTCGGCTTACCTCCCTCAGCCACCCCCCCGCCCCTTTCAATCTCGTGCTCGCTTTGTCCCGTTTTGTCTTTATATTTGTCTTTTTTCATTGATATCCGTCCTAGCACATACACAAACCAAAAACACATATAGATTGCAATTTTTATTAATGTTTTATGGTTATTTTGAGGTCAGATTATTAGTGTAAAATACATGTATAAAATCCAATAACAAATTCCGCCCACTTTATTTTGTGTGTTATGTCATCCTAAAGTATTAACCATAGTATCTCACGCAATTGTAATAAAATACGCGCATAAACTAAAAATTTCAATCCCCTCAAACTAATCACTTTGAAAAGTAGCAAAGTGTTCATCTAAAGGAATTAAGAAATCAAAAGCTAAAAAAAAGGCCCCGTTTTCCATTTTCAATATATTTTTTGCTTTTTTTTTTCTTTTTTTTATTTATTTTTTATTTTTTATTTTTTAATTTTTTATTTGCTTTTTTTTTTCGATAATACTTAGGATCATAGAACAAAATAAATTCATCGTCCCCAACTTTCACTTTTCCATACTAAGCTTAAAAACAAGATCATTGTCAATTACAAGTCATGACACTAACACTACTCATAAATACTAATTGTGTACTTACTTTTCCTCCCGCAAATCCTACTTTTGTATCTTAATATTTTACTTAAGTCATATACCCGAAGGCTCTTTAAGACTAAATCCTACTTTTGTATCTCAAGATTTTACTTAAGTCATATACCCGAAGGCTCTTTAAGACTTTTATTTCGATACTTATTAATTCCAAAAATAAAGCGTAACGGTTAAGAACGCAATAATTAGCTCCTAGCCCTTTTCAAAAGATCAAATGTCATCAAGATTAAAGTCCACATCGAGGCAACCAAAATTTGGCTTTTATTAGGCTACTTAAGCAAGGCACCATTCATGTCATATACCCTAAGGCTCTTTAAGACATGAATGGACCAATCTTATTTGCACCATATACCCTTAGGCTCTTTAAGGTACAAAATAAGACAAAAAATTAAGCAACATTATTAAACCTCAGTCCTTTAGAAGGCTACAACATCGGCCACGCCTCCGACAAGATGTAGCAAACATATTTCGACTTCGGTAACTTCCTCGACCTTTTAGAAGGCTGTAACATCGGTTGTGAGCCGGCAAGATGCAGCAAACTTTTATCAGTCTTGGATTATTATTGAATTCTACTTATCCCATATACCCTAAGGCTCTTTAAGGAATAAGCAAAATATTTATTAATGTGATACATATAGTATGCCAAATTAAGTATTCCTGATGTGTACTCATCCTAATCACAAAGGAACTAAAGAAAACTTCTATTAACTAATTATTAACCAAAAAACCGCACAACTCTATTTATTAAACAATTATATATAAAGGTGAAACAAGCTAATGGGAGAAAAAGCCACAATTAACACTTATGAGCTTGAAAGAAAACCAACTATTCTACGTTTAATGTCATGACTTATAAATAACACTATCATTTCTCGTTCTTCGCAATTTAAAATCTCTAATAAAGAGATTCGCGAATGCTTAGCCATATAAATTCCAACTCGGCATATTTAAAATCTACATGAGATTAGCACAAACTATCATCGTTAATTGTTAAGGAAAAAGCTAAGGTTTAAAACCGATCGGGTCAAAATTTATTTCTCGTTCTCACCTTTATTTATGCCAAAACACTTATTACATTATTTTATTTTTTTTACAACATTTTCACTTTTTTAAGCACAAAAATTTAATATTTTTTTTTTTGTTGCTATTTTTCATAAATCACATATTTTTGGTGGAAAAACGGGTTACGTGAGAACAACGGCTGCAGGCAAAATCAAATCGATAGATTCCCCCCATACTAAAACTACACATTGTCCTCAATGTGAGACTGTCACCCCCATACTAATTTCAAAGCATAATTCAAGTATTAAGGGTTAATCGATAAGATTAGGATATGGGATTCCCTAAATGAAGCTGAGGATATGAAGCTCGAATATACGAATGGACAAAACCATGAGCACGAGAGTCTTCAAAATCCGGGTAATCCTGGACAAAACAACACAAACCAACAAAACACGAAACACGAGAAAGGAAAGGCAAGCCCCCTCTCATTAGTTGTTAGAAAATAGATAAGAAGATAGAAATGCTTGTTTTTGTTAACCGAGTCACGAGCTTGACTCGACCCCGAATTAATTTGTCCTTGGGGAAGCAAATGGAAAAGAAAATCTCAATCGGGCTTTCATTAATGTTTGGATAAACATTAAAGCACATGAAAGTTCCATCCCGATGAGATGCCACCGGCTCTAAGTGGAGATGCCGGGGTCAAAGATCGTATCTTCACTCCCGGTGGAGCAAGATAAAGGAGAAACCTCGGGGTAGGTGAGAAACGGGAGAAAAGTCCGAATGACAAATGTGAAGGAATCGTCATCTTCAACATTTTGAGAAAAATCAATCTCACTTCCCCTTTGGTCATCATTAAGCTCATTAAAATTATCAATCACGGGAGCATCGGGCTCAAAATATAAGCAAATCTCAACATCCGGTGGTTCCGGAGGAGGTCGAGAAAATGACGAATCGAAATGAAATGATTCAAACTCGGGAAGCTCCAAAAGAGGGTCATTTGAATTATCAATGCTAATCAACCCCTCCTGATCGGGATCAATCTAAAAAAGAAACGAATCATACTCGGGAAGGAGAATTAGCATGAGGTAGTGGTACTGCCACTTATCGACCTTCCGATGATTGCTAAAAGTCTCGAATTCGATATAGAATATCCAAATGAGAAAGAGAAGGTATCGGACTCCTCAAAAGAACGCGGAAGAACGACTATCCACAGACGGGGATAGAAATGAAGAAAGTATACTTGATAACACGATCCGATAGGGTTACTTTTAAAGATTCGATATTAAAAAAGACGATGTTCATTTAATAACTTCTCTTGAAGAAGAACGTCCTTGATTTGAAAAATATCTTCTAAAGTCAAACTCTTTTTCTTCTTGTTTCGACATCATCACCTTCTCGAAGCTATCGTACTTGATATAGCAAGGTGAATGCATCAACGTAACACGATGTTCTCAAAAGAATCGCATCACTCGAGAGTATCACATTTGATCAAAATCGGTCTCACAAAACAATGTCCCGTAGAATTGGAGCAATATAGCAAGTTCAAACTGCGAACTCCTCGGAGAATTGGGTCGATCTAAAAAGAAAAACGAATCAAGTATCAACGTTAATCAAAGATTCAGCAAGATCGGACTCAAACAATAACACAATATATCACAATAAGGCAACATCACTCGTGTCGTCGACATACCCATCGAGACTCACTTGGATAGGGACAAGGTTCTCAATACTAGGTAGTAGTGTCCCAAGATGCTTGTCCCCATACTTAGGAGAGTTACGGCTCCTTCGATCGGATAATCGGATTGTAATTGTTTAGACGTAGAATATCGAGCAATAATATCTCCTAAAGGAATATAATCATCCTCCTCGACAAAAGGAATAGAAAGCATTCGCGACGCGGCAGCAGAATAGTTGTTCTTCATTGTCACTTGCTCCTTTTTTTCGAACTTCGCTGCCCCATTCATTAAAATCTTGCTTAAGTTTTCGAATTCTAATCTCACAATCTCTCTCGTATTCTTCATCAATCTTCTCCGCCGGTGATTCTTTTATAACCCAAATCATTCGTGATATCTTTAATTTTGTAATCAACCAATTGCTGCTCATGCCTCATTTCCTCGATACTCATATCCTCTTATTTTCTTTCTTCGATCTCTTTTATTCTTCAAGTTCTTCTTGGGAATTTTAACGAGGGCTTGTAGAATTACTGATGATTGACGTAGTCTGCGGGGTTGATGGGTTGGTCAAAACCGGAAGAAATCATAACTCATATTAGGTATCATAGTAAGATTTCATTCCATCGGTTGAACATTTGATAATCGAAGTGAGGACCCCCGCAATAAGCACAACAAAGATATTGTTGAGAAAAACTCGGTGAATCTTGTGGATAATAATTATCACTAAAGTTTTGATTGTAGCACGGTTCCTGTTCATAGACAAACGGGAACTGTGGTGAACAATCATAACCATAATGAGCATTATTTCCACATAACTTCCACAATTAAGTCTCAAACTGGAGTTGTGGAGGGTAGGTGAGAACACTTGGAAAATCATTGGAAGAATTAAGTTTGGAATCATAAATGAATGAATTCTCATTTTCATAATTGCATGTCGGGTGAACAATTGGCAAAGTCTGTGGGAGCTCAGCAATGGTTTGATTGCATTGTTCTGGATTAGAGATAATCGGAACTTTTGGTGGGCAATTATAAATCGTAATGACACCGTTTCCCCACAAAACCTTGCAATGCATTGTTGACAAAAGAATTCCATCTAATGAATCACCGCACTCGTAATAACAATTTTGGTTAATAAGTGGAGGACCTTGCGAAGACTTTTCACCGGGGTCTTGATTGACAAGGATTGGCTCTTGAAGAGCATTAAAAACGTTGGTATTGTCATCGGATGATTCGAAAGTATCTTGAGAGTCTTGGAAAATTCCATTTTCAACAACAATAAGTAAAGAAAAATCTTCTACGAATTTCTTTCGTAAAAAGCACCATCCCACGACAATAACGACCATCAACCGGGTTCCACACTTTTGCACAACACGTATAGATTTCGTGTTCGGAACAATAATCTGTTTTCAAGACTTCCTATTGAACAACATTCTCTAGTGTACAAACTTCCACAAGTCGAGCATTCCTTAATCGAGAAGAGGGGTTTCAAACGACGAGACGCCATAAGAATTAAAAATAAAGAAGGATGTGAAAAAGAATTAAATGAAAAAGAGGTTTTAACAAAGATGATTAATTTTGGTTTTTTTCAATATTTTAAACAACATATTTTAGTTACGTACAAAACGAGAGACCAACTTAAAACCAAATAATCAACTAACTTCACAGTAGCCTCTTAAAAAATGCTTCTTAAGGGAGCCGTATTCGTAGTACACAAATGGGCAAATTTTTTAATCTTTTTCGATTCTTGGAAACTTATGCAAGTTCACCGGAACTTATTATGATAATTACCTCAATTGAAAGTATTATATGTTGGTGTTCGTTTACCAACTTTGTGTATTTTATTTTTTTAATGACAATTTTTTTTTAGATTTTAGATTTTTTTTATATATGATAACTATACTAAAAAGAAAATATTTTTTACTTTTTATATTTTTAATTTTTTTTTTTTGGATTTTAAAAATGAAACTTTCGAGGACGAAAGGATCTTCAAACCAAAATCAACAAACGTAAACGACGGAATCTTTAACACATGTCCCCGGCAGCGGCGCCAAAAACTGATTGGTAGTTTTATACACAATAAAATATATGATAATATTCCAAAAGAGCAATTAAGAACTTTCCTAAAGTCTCCCTTAAGAAAAACTCACTCTAAAAGATATATATAATATATAATACGTATATTTAACCGGGAAGAATGATCCACCGCGGTCGTTTCCCCCCAACGACTTATTGAACATGAAAACCTTCTTGCGCTTTAGCTTGATTATATTTGAATGGAGAGAAAATATGTTTTTGACAGTATCCTATACTACCTACTAAATAAAAGCAACAATTAAAATGAACAATTAAAAGCAATTAAAACACTTAAACAATTAACGGGAAACAAATAAAACGCGACAATTAAGCAAATACACTAAAATTAACCCCTAAAAATGCAAACTAAATTTCTAAACCTAAAATAGGACAAAAAAAATTTAAGAAAAAGAAAAATATTTTTTTGATTATTTTTGAATTAATATGATAAAAATTAATTTAATCTAATTAAATCCTAAAAAAAGAAAATTAAGTCCTAAAAATTAAGAACAATGATTTTTAAACTTAGAAAAATCTAAAAACTCAGAAAACTATTTTTAACTATTTTTAAAATTAAAATCCTATTTTTAAAATTAAAATTAAAAGCTCAAAAATGAGAATAAAAATCTAAAAGAGTTGAAAATGATTTTTCTTAATGTAAAACTAAAAGTAATTTTTATAAAACTAAAAACTATTTTTTTGTAATTTTATAAAACTTTTTTCTATTTTTAATGTAATTTCAAAAAATATAAATTTTAATATAAGCTCATTTTGAAAACCAAAAGATGTTCTAAGCAGCTTATGATGAGCTTAATTTAGAAATGAGTAGTTACTTCAGCTACTAACACTCTACACTATCTGAAATTAATGATTAAACCTGCAAACTCAAATTTTAACTCAAAAAGCACAAAATCAAATTAAGCTAAAAAAACTCATTAAGCTAAACTAAACTTTAAGCTCTTAAAAACTTATCTATCTACTTATTAACTACTAATTTAGATCATAAGAACAAACACCTTAAGCTAGAAATCAAAACTTAAAAAGCTACTTAAACTACCTACTGTTTTTGGCTTTTTTGGCTTTTTGAAATCTTTTAAGAGCAAATGTACCTAAGGAAATAAGCTTGGAAATGAAAATTGAGGCTTAATCTATACTAAGCTATGACTACACTTTAAGCAACTTGAATTTTAAAACCTATAGCCTACATTTACTAACCTAAGATTGATCCAAAAGACACTGCAGTTTAAGACTGCAGTGTGCTATCTAGTGAAAATGGCAAAAGGCCAAAACTCAATTTCAGTCTTCCTTGAGGGAAGACCTGCACACTACACACTCTATTGAGTGTGCTTGAGTAAACTACAAACACAAATTAAGCCTAAAAGGCTTGATTCAAATTTTAGCAATCAAAGCAAAGGGAGAAATCTCCCCTGGTGCAGACACATACAAAATAAGCCCTAACTTTTTGATTTTTGAAAACTAATCCTTAAATTCTTTTTAAAACTTGCTCAAATATAATACTCTAACTATCTAAAGAGAAACTACCAACTAGTGTTGACTTTTAGAGGTCAAATAAGCTAAATCCAAACACTCATTTATAAAATAACAGACTTGATAAAAGCTAATCAAATTGAAATCCAATGAACACAATCATACTACCAGATATCAAACAGCTTTAAATAACCTTAATTAACATAGATTAACAATCAAAACAGCTAACATGAAGATCTAATTAACTATGCTAACTATTTTTTTGGTTTTTATGGTTTTTAAGGACAAGTTATGAAATACTAAAATCTAAACTAAATTAACTAAAAACAGATATGAGAACTTGATTAATGATTAAAATGAAACACAAATAAGCTCAAATAAGTAACAATATAAGCAGATAAGCAAAGCTAATTAAGCAATTAAGTAAATATTAAGCTAGAATTTAAATGACAAGGAATTTAAAAGAGAACTCACAATTGCTTCAGCAAAACAGAAGCATAAACTCAAATTAGCAGCTACTAGCTCTAGCTTATCCTTATGGATAAGCTAGTAAAGTCCATGTGAGCCCTTCCATGTCTGGCTCACCTTCCAAAAGTTTAAGTCCAATAAGCAAAGGTAATTAAAGCTAATTTTAAAGTTTAGATATGAAGCAAAGGTTAATATGAGCTCAATTGCAAGCTTATAGACTTGCAAGAGCTTAATGAAAGCTTGTAGGACAGTAGTATAAGAATTGGAAGAGGTTAAGAGCTTATGACTTAAAATCAGCTTATGATAACTAGAAATTAAGATTTTATTAAAATTGAAAGAGGATTACAATGCTTAGAAACTGAAGGTTACATAATACTTAAAAGGAAAATTACATTTGAAAGGTAAATTTGCATAAGCTAAAAGTAAAATTAAGCTAAAATTTAAAGCTAACTAACTAACTAACTCTCCTCGTGTATGTGAGAGGTGAGTCTTATTTATAGCAATCCAGGGAAGCTTCTAGGTTGTGCCTTGCTCAACACACTCCTTTCAATCCGTACCATCCATTCCATCAATCATTTAGGGAGTGATCTTGAGCCGTTGGATCAATTTGATGAACACACGGATTGCCAAGCTGTCATTCCTTTGATGTGACAGCTTGTGCTAGTTGTGTGAGTGATAATAGAGTAAAACCCACTTCTCCTTGTGCTTTCTTCATAGCCACGTGGCCTTCTAGCTTGAGTGATCTAATAAGAGCTCTTGATTTGACTTATTTCTCCCTGTCATTGTGTAAGTGGGCCCTTGAATTGTCTTCCGTACCCTCCAATTGGTAAAAACCCCTTGATTTAACCTGTGTGGTGAATTGGTAGTGACGATGAATAGTGATATGATCTTGGCCCCTTTTTTAAACTATAAATGGGTAAGATTCATTTGAACTTTTAGGGTAATTGCAAAATCAGTCCATGTGGTTGTTTAGCACAAGTCTAGTGTAAAAGGATTTATAGAATTGACAGAAATGGTCCCTATGGTTTAGTAAAAGGTAAATGGGCCAAGGGTTTTGGGCTTATGGATATAGTTATGGATCCGGGTAGGAATTTTAAGGGATTTAAGGCCCATTAGGGTTTAAGGGACTATTTGTGTAATTCTAGGAAACTTAAGGGACTCAAATGGTAATTTTGGGTTTTTTGTTTTTAGTGAGTTGACTTTGTTTGACCCAGGGTTGACTTTCTTTGATATTGACTTTTTCATAGAAGGCTTCCGGCTTTTGTGCACTCTTCCGTTCTTGTGTCCGTGTTTGCCCGTTTTTGACAGTTTTCTTGTGATTTTGGCTATATCCATACCTGCATACACAAAACACAAAACAAGTGTATTTTTGCCATTTTCACAGTGTTTTTGATCATTTAGGGTTAATTTTGGTAATAACGGATATGTGTATTTCACTCATATCAGTAATCCTAAGAAAAAGTTTAGTTCCCCCATCATACTCATTTCAAACTCATCATGCATGATCTTGGTAAAGTCATCACACATTTCTTGACAAGTTGATCTGAATATAATGTCATCAACATATATTTGGACGATAATGATGTTGGAGTCTTTCTTTTTAGTGAAGAGAGTGTTATCTACCATTCCCATAGAATAATTATGTTTAATAAGAAAGGCTTTTAGTCGATCGTACCAAGATTTTGGAGCTTGTTTTAGACCATAAATAGATTTCTTAAGTTTATAGACATAATTAGGTTTTGCGAAGTCAATGAATCCCGGAGGTTGTGCCACGTAAACCTCCTCATTGATAACACCGTTAAGGAATGCACTCTTCACATCCATTTGGTATAACTTAAAATCTAGTGCACAAGCATAAGCTAAAAGTATTCTTATGGACTCTAGCTGGCTACGGGTGATATGTTTCATCATAAATCAAATTTTTTGTGATTATAACCTGGGCGACCAACCTAGTTTGTTTCTTGTTACGCCAATTTCATCGAGTTTTATTTGATCTACCCATTTTGTCTCCTATAATGGTCATATCCATGGGATTTGACACTAGTTCCAAACATCATTTATTATAAATTGATTTGTTCTCTTGCATATGGCCTTACCCCAATTTTCATCCTTTTAGTTGCTATTTGTATTTTTAGGTTCTATTGTTGAAAAAAATAAAGCAAAAGAAATGCTTTTTTCTGGAGCTTCGACCTAAGTGTTCTTGATGTAGATTACACTAACATGTTCTAGGGGATGACTTGTTGGATTCTTTAATGTTTATTATTTGATTATTTACTATTGAAATGTCTTCAAGATCATTGCTATGGGTTCTTGTTTTACTAACCTAAATAGCTTCTTCTTCGATAATTCATCATTTCCAATGGTGATGTTTAAGGTGGAGGAGGAGTCTCATCAAAGTACATTTAATGATTCTTCTATTACATTATTTGTTTGTTAGTCTTATTGTAAGCTTTACTATTTTGGAATATTTAGGAAAACCCACCTTCATACGACTTTGGGTCGGAATTGGTTAGGTAATCTTTTGTTATAAGATTAAAACATTTACTTCATGAATTCTCTAAATAGTTAAGGTTTGGGTTTCTTTCCTCTTACAACTCGTATGGAGTTTTTCCCAAAATACGTCTAATAGAAACTCTATTAATTATATAAGTTGATGTATCGATCGCATTGCACCAAAATTTCTTTGGAATGGATTGTTCATTTAACATGGTTCTACTCATTTCTTGTAAGGTGCAATTTTTTCTTTCTACTACCCCATTTGATTGTGGAGTCACGAAGGGCCGGGAAAAAAATTGTGAGATATCCCATTTAAATCATAATATTTTCCAAATTGTACTTCATTATCAAATTCCTGACCATGATCCGTTCTAATTGATACAATAGAACATCCTAATTTGTTTTGGATCATTTTTGTTTTTTTTTCCCTAAATATTTCACATTCTTAGAAGGCTGGGTTTTATTTTAAGAAATCTAGTCCAGTGTATCGAGAATAGTTCATCTACAATTACTAAGGTATAATGATTTTCTCCATAACTCCATATGGCGGAGGGGCCAAACAAGTCCATGTGAAGTAGTTCTAAGCATCTAGTTGTTGAGATTATATTTTTGGCCTTGTGACTTACGTGAGCTTTCTTTCCAACTTTGAAGCATCAAAAAATGTTGGTCGTTATTTAAGTTAAGGTAGATTTCTAACTAATTCTTTAGACGCTAATGATTGAATTAGTTGCATATTAGCATGACCTAATCTTCTTTTGCCCTTAGTGTGGAATTTTTTTTTTTTTTTTTTCTAATGGTTGCAAGGATATTTTAGTTTTGGTGTATTTCCTAGTTTCATTACATATAATCCTCCTTTCCTAATTCCTTTACCTATAACTTTTCTATTTTTGATTATTTCGCTATCGTGTTCGGTAAATATTACTTTGCACTTATTATCACATATTTGACCTATACTAAGCAAGTTATAAGTTAAGTTATCTGCGTGCTCAACATTTTCAATTATTAAAGAGTCTTGAGAAATCTAACCTTTGCTATGATTTTACGCGTACGTTGCTTCCGAAATTTCGTTAACCCTCCGTTGTATGTTTGTATGAAGAAAACAACTTTCGATTTCGGTCATGTGTTTGAACATATCTTTAATCCATTCATCGGGTTCCAAGTTTACTCCTAAGCATATTTCATCGGGCAGTTAGCTATAAGGCATGCTTATCTTTAGACTTTTCCACTCATCTTCTCATTGATCGTCCATACCTCCTCCAATGAATGCCTTGATCGGTGTTCTTTGGGGCTTTACACACATTCTCCAAGGAAAAGATTGGGGTCTCCACATCTAAAACATTTTCTTTCACTTTTATTATAACCATCATTTCTTACTTTTTGGAATGTTTTTCTATCGACTGTGGATGTCTTGTAAATCTTCCTGTCTCGTGAAGATTTTCTTGAATTCCTTTGGGATATAGATATCTTCGTGTCGCTATCGGAACTTGATTTATCTTCATACTTACTTTCCTTTTTTCACTTTTAATGCAAGTGATCTACTTTGTTTTCTTGCCTTTAACGTTCTCTACATCTTTCTTAATTATTCTTCCATAAATTTTAAGTTTCCAATTTGTTCGTCAAGAGATAAGGTTGTTAGTTCTTTGATTCTTCAATCGCAGTGACTTTGAGCGCCATTTTGGATGTCGTTCCCTAAGAAATTTCCTAAACACATTTCATGACTAGATAACTCTCATCAAGTGCTTTAGACTATTATAATAATAGTGTTAAATTTTTGCAAATGCATTATCTTATTGATTCTCTTCCGGAATCATAAATCGTTCATATTGTTGAACAAGAGTTCTATTTTTGTTAGCTTTGACTTTGATTATACCTTGATGAGTGATTAGTCACAAAAAAAATAAAGTATCCCAAATTTCTTTTGCGGTTTGGCACATAATTATTTCGTTTTTTTCGTGGGCAACGCTTATAAATTTACCATTTTGATTTCATTATTTTTGCAAGTTTCTTTAAGATTCATCATCTTGTTTATGAAAAGATACATTTTCATCCTTTTTGTTTGGTTTAAATTGAATAGGAGAAAATCACCATCGGTAATAAACATGCCAACGATCTATATCTTTTGACTTCCATAAGTTTCGAATCTATTTTTCCAATAAATATTCCATCATTTTCAAAAAGTGGTGGTCTTTGCATAGATTCGACTTCTAAATATTTTTTCCGATTCCATAGATCGATCAAGTTTTAAAATACCAATTTATTTTAAAAATCTTGTTTGACGTTATTAAGATTCATTTGATTCCCCTTATGTAGAAGTAAAACTTTCCAATTCATTAAGCAACTTTTCTTTCTTCTCTAAACCCCAATATCTGTACCTTTCATCATTTGCTGAACACGTAACCAAATCTCCTTAGCATTGTTACATATGTCTACTGCAGCATAGATATCTTCAGAAAGACCCATAAGAATAGTCTGGATAGCTTGATCATCAGCTTCAACTTTTTTTGATTCATCTGCAATGAGTTCATTATCAGTCTGTAAGTAAGAAGATAGTAATACAAGAGGTGTACGATCTGGGTCACTGGGTTCTTCAATCATTCAGTATTGGTACGGACCCTCAAGAATGGATTTCACTAGCAATTTCCCATTTGATTTGCTTTTTGCATAACGAAGAAGATGACTTGACCATGGAATGTAGTTGTCTTTGTTAAGCATATGAGGACGGTTTTCCAAACCAACACCATAGATGTCTTGTTTAGTCGACATTACAAAGTTTGTGATTGGGATCTTAATAGATAAAGAAGTGTTGTGGTTTTGATTTGTTGTAATCGTTGTTGAACTTTGAATGTTTTGGTAACGTTTATTTGATTTGTTGCTTTCAAGGACTAACGGTGAAACACGGTTCTTGTTAAAATATTGAAATGAGAGATTAACCATCGCTAGGAAAGTTGAAAAACAAGGACTAACGGCGCAGAAAAGTTCTCGTTAAGGGTTTAATGGTTTACTAGCTAATGATCGTTAATTGGAAGTAACAAGGACTAACGGTGAAAATTGTTTTCAACCTCAAGGATACCCGATGACAACACTTGCTAGGGCTCAAAACACTAATGAAACGTTACTAACACGGCAGAGGTTGAGTTAACTCACCCTTTGACTCAACGATAATAGAAAACACATGTTTTATGATTATCGTAGGTCTGGTTTTCATAGTTTTCAGTTGTCGTAGGTTTTAGTTTTCGCACGTTGTAGATGTCACAGATTTTAGTTTTTGTAAGTTTAGGTTTTTCATTTTTGCACACTACTAATTCTCGTAGATTTAGATGTCGCAAGTTTTTGGTTTTTGTAACTTTCAGTTGCCACAGGTTTGGTTTTCGCAGGTTTTAGTTGTCACTAGTTTGGTTTTCACAGGTTTCAGTTGTCATAGGTTTGGTTTTTGCATGTTCCAAAATCGTAGGTTTCTTGAAAACTAGGAGGAGGCTTTGTCCTTGTGTCCTTGATTAACCATTTTCACAGATTTCAAACACCAAAAAACGCATCCTTAATCTTCTTTAAAGTAACAATTTTTTTGAGAAATATTTGAACTTTTTAAGTTAAATCTTCCAAAAACACGTTTTCATATAATAAAGATGCAAGCATTATGTGTTTTGTTAATCCAGAAAAGTTAGAAGATAAGCTAGAAGTTAAGCTGAGACTTTTTAGATGAAAAATAAGCTAGAAAGCAAGCCACGACTTTTTGATAAAGAAAATAAGCTAAAAACAAAAAAAATTGTGACCTTTTTAAATTTTAAATAAGCTTTGAAAGAATACTAAAAGAAGCCGTAGATTTTGCTACACCAATAAGTCCAAATAAGCTCTTTAAAAGCCGCGTACAGCCACAAACACACTCCTTTTCCTACCTTGGTCGAATGATACCACTTGTAAGACTATGCTTATATATTATCACACACTAAATAAGCTATAGAAATAAGGTGAGGAAGAAGATTAGAAGATAAGAATAAGCTAGAAGGAAAAAAAAGATATTTTCTTGATATGAATGAATAAGCATACACAAAGCACCTAGTTTCTTTATACCTTACAAAAATGAAATCTTATCAACCAACCTAAAAATGAGGTACGAGTCCTCCTTTTATAAGGGAAGGGGAATCTTACACTTTACCTCTTCTAGTGATGTAAGATAGAATCCCATATCTCGTATAATATTAGCTTAAGAATCTCGTAACTACGTTACTAGACTTTTACAAGGTTCGTAAAGGTAAAATGACCATCACTTTATAAAAACGTAGGCTAACAAGTGCAATCTACTTACTCGTATAAGTTTGCAATGAGTTTGATTAGAATCATGATAATTCCATCATTTCTTATTATATCTTTTTCTAGCAAGGAAAAAGGATAAGAATGAGTCTTTGTGACAATCAACAATTTCAGGTTAAAATTATTCATAAACTAGAACGTTTTATTCTAAACAAGTAGATTGTAAACTTTACTCATACTCGTTAGGTTATCTCATGCATAACGAGAACCATCTTTGGACGCTTTACGTCGTGAACTACCACACTAGACTAAGGTTTAGTCTACACTAAGCAAGCACACTAACATTTTCTTGATTATGATTTTATAATCATATGCATTCGGTTTCACCGACTATACGTAGATTTTCATTCTTGTATCATTTTGTTGCATGCATTGCACAACATTCCCAACACAATTCACCACCTTTATTAATACCATAAACACTTATATACTTTCAAAAACATCTTTTCCCTCCCATTTCCTACCTCAAAACCAGCCCTCCCTCATAGTATACCTAACACATCACAACACCATCACCTCTTGTCCCTTTGACTTCACACCACATCACTGACAAACCCTAGAATCACTAGACGACTCCCCAAGCCACCTACCTTGGAACCCCAAAACCCGCGTGAATATGCAGCCACATCCCATTCCTAGAAGTACCTTGTGTCCCCTTTGGCCCTCCTAAATCAACTTAACATATTACTACTTGGTTAGTTCAAGTAACTAGCTAGTTCTTCACCATCTTACCCTATAAATAAGGAACTCCCTACCCACATTATCACTCATAAAACACACACTATTTATCTCATATCTTATATTAAAACAAGAAGAAACAATAAGAACTTAGGGTATACTAAGGAGTTGCAAGGGTTTAGTAGCAAAGAAACTAGGGTTTTATAGCTTTCGGGTTGATTCTAGTGCACTTCACGACCATCATACTCATCCTCATTTCGTGTAAGTGTCTCATGAAACCTATTTTACTCTTATATAACATGTCATGCATTATTTTCATATCGCCTTTGTAGATGTGTGCTGTTAGAAGTCGATCTAAACTTTGTTAAGAAATTAGAGTTTTGCTAACCCAAAAATAGGTCTTCTTGTGAGAAAGTTTTAGCTATCTTACTAAACACTTTTGGAAAATATATTTTAGCAACAAGATACTTGAATGTCTTAGGAAGATGTCCACGTAAGTTTTATGAATTATGGAGTTGGTTTGGTATTTTAAAACTGAATTATACGAAAACACGTTAAACAACTATAGTTGTTAACATACGAGTCTTGTAACATCAGTTTGAGGGTCTTAAACTTTGAATCAAGAAGTGTAATCATATTAGTTGGAAAGATAAGACATAGAGCTAAGTCTGAGAATTCGTTTTGTTGAAAGATATTAAAAATTGAGTGAGTTATAGTCGTTTTAAGTCAGGTAGACATTTCTGGCAACCACTGTTTTCAGGAACTAGACTAGAAAAGCTATGTTTCTTTCTTTATCTAAATGTTTTCACTTGTGAAACTTTATTAAACTCTAATAAAAGTTTATATGGGTGATAAAACTTCTAAAAACCCATGTGCATATAGAACATATCATTGTGACCCTAAGGCGTCTTATTGATTTAGGTCGCGGTTAGGTCATACCATTTCATATAAGCTTGCTTATTTTACTCTTACTACCATCACTTGTTAAGGTGAGTTTCATAGCCCCTACATTACTTGTTTTGATACCTGTTTTGAACTACTTTGGGTGAGAATACATGCTCGTTTATTTTTATGGATACGAGCGCTTAAAACTTTTAAGGATTTCCTAAGTTACCCGTATCCCACTAACACCCCACTATCATGAACCATTAATTACGTAGTAAGCACAAATGTTATGAATAGTTCAATTGGGGTTGACACCCCCGTTTAGGTTTGTAGCGCTTACTTGACTGAATGTCAAACGAACGCATTTCATTTGAGGAACTCTAGGTGTTCTCGGGATGGACACCTACCAGGGCAACAAATAAACTAACCATTAAGGCTTCGGTGTCATGAGCTTAGTGCAATCGTAATAATTTTATTGATATTGTATATGTTACAATAGTCACTAAAATCTTATGGTCCATGCTACTTTTTACTTGACGTTAAACCTATAAACTCACCAATGTTATGTTGACCCATTTTAGCATGTTATTCTCAGGTCCTTATTTGCACAATCATGGATAGCACTTAGAGCATCATACTAGAGTCGCATTTTGTGGTCTTGTCATTTCAAAGATTTTCTTGCATCACTATTAATATTTGGTTATGTATAAAAATCTTCTTTCATTTATGTTGTGAACTCTTGAAACTTTTCCCTTTGTTAAAACATTATTGATGTAATTAAACATGTATTTTTAACGACTCATATAGAGGTCATTCAATATGACTTGTTACTTTGTTTCATGAAAGTCATGCCTTGTTATCTTTCACTATGATTTGGGGGTGCGACAGTCTCTCTCTTTCTTACAAGAAATCAAGACTCGGTTTTGTCTTCTACGAGAAAAGAATAAAACATCGTTTACGATTTTTGTTGCATTAATACTATCAAAGAATTTACAAAATTCAATTTTAGTATTTTCGATAATTAATCCCTTAAAAATTAACAACACACGTTTAAAAAATAAACAATTTATTTTTCAAGGGGTCTAAGATCCTACTTGAACTTACACCATTATCACAGGAAAAGATTAAAGATTATTAAACCCAAACAAGGTAGGGCAAGACCTTAATCCATGTCACGGAAAATAATCAAACCTTAAATTGACACACTCAAAGGTTTTTACACCCAAGTAATTTAATCATTAATAAAAATGCACATACTTCAAATATGATTAAAAAGTTGTCATAAACTATGGTACTTGCATGTTTCGTAGCGAGAGAAAATTACGGTGTAAACCCAAACCTATGCATTTTAAAACATGTAAGACAATAATCTACTTTTATATTAGCTCAGTGGATCTAGCAAGTTAAATAAGACATGCAATATATAACAAGTAAATAATAATCTATCATAAACTACAATTTATGCATTGTATCGTCGCGAGAGAAAATTATGATGTAAACCCAACCCAATGCATTTTAAAACAATGCAAGACATTAGTTTACAATAGATTATTGTTACGATATCTATTAGTGTCATTAATTTTTAAAATCAATTTACAAGTTTTATACAACATATAAAAGCAAAAGCAGTTGAAACAATTAATAAACGAACATATACGACATGTATATAAAAGATCAATGAATACCTGTAACACCCCGCTCTGATAAAGAGACCAAGAGTTACGTTATGGTGTCATATCAGAACATATAAACGCAAGCGGAAGACTTTATTATTAGACCAAATAAAACAAGTGGAAAACCTTAAGTTTTATAGAAAAATACATGCAGTTTTTAGATTTTTAATCGACTTTAAGGCCCGATCAGACTAGGTAAAAGTCTTCCTCGGCCTTAGCATTAACAAAAAAAATCATAGTCCATTGATTTGTGGACTCCTAAAACAATCATTGTCTAACTCCATTCAGAGTGTCAGGAAATCAATTTTTAATGCACAAAGGTCAAGCAATCATCACATATAACAAGTAAACAAGCATGCCATAAAACATAGGTAGTCATTGGTTTTTGCATATCAAGAACGTAACACACTAGCATATATGTATAACTAAGAGTCAATGCCTATAATCCATGATAAACATGCATGTGTTCATCATGGAAATTAATTAAACAAGTAATATACGCAAATAAGCCAAAAACGACGATTCCAAAGCAAGTAAAAACACATCGTCATGCACATGTAAAATTCCATGACCTAGGGTATTCTTATACTGATTTTTAAGACCCTTAAAGTTGACTTATTTTCAAAAAAAAATTAGCCTAAAGGGTTGATTAAAAATAACACAAAGAAAACACGCAAAACAAGCATTTTAAGTCAATTTTACACGTTTTTATGTAAGTAAAACACCATACGATGGCTCGTGATGCCACTGTTGGGATTTGTTATATATAACCTATATTATCATGCAATACGCAGCGGAGAATCTTCCCAAATGGATGTGTATGATGTAATTAATTAACCACATAACATATAAAGTACTAACCTTTTAGTTCTTCATTCGAGCAACAAGTTGAGCTTGAAGAACACTTTGTTCCTAAACTCTAATCCCACAAAACACAACTAAACACCAAAGTAGGTGTTCTCTACAGATCAGTCCACACTACACGTCTTAGAAGACTTCCCCAATGTTAGTTCTTGATCACAATTTAATAAACAAAACCCTAGATTTTATGTTTAAGGATTTCAACAATATGAACCCTAAAAAAGGGTTACGTCGATCCATTTTATGGTTTAAGGAGAAGAGAAAAATCACACAACTTGTATCTAAGGGTATTGTATATATAGGGTGTCCACAAAGGTTTCCTAATTGTAATACAATAGCTTAGAGAAGAAGTTAGGCTTTGTTCCTTTTCCTTATTACCTTGATTGCCTCCTATTGTTCATATATAGTCCTTATATATTGAGTTTTAGACTTAACTATTTAACATGTACAATACATATTAATTAGATGGTCTTTCGTTAATTATTCGTCAAACGAACTAACCAACGACCAATAAGTAATCGTGAAATAAATACTAATATAATTAATATATTTACTAGAAATATATTAATTGCATTATAAAAGTAGTCTCTCGGTATATACGTGTGTGACCCCATAGGCTCACGTATCTCCGGCCGTATAAATATTTACTATGATATGAGCATTTCCTAATAGTTGAGTCTTTTATCCTTAGACTTGAGATACATAGTACTACAGTAGTGTGTTTGGAGTTTTTCCGTAATTTGATCAAACAAGCTACCGTACGATGTAGTCATAAAAGTTCATTTTAGATAGAACGATGAATACACCGTGAGGTCTTTTAAACAGTTAATACTTTAGTGGCCACTCGATGAAAGTGATTTGATATGTGTATGGCCATACCCAATATGAGATTTTGACATTCTGACAAATCATGTTGGTGATCACAACATTTGTAGAACGAGAAACTAAACATTGACACAAGGAAGATTTATCCATGTCCTTACCAACAAGTATTGAAAAAAGGGGTAACTGGTCTGCAGCCATAAGATCATTAGCTAGTAATCATAAGTTCATTATCATGAGGAAAACAAATGCTCATGATTAGTAGCGCATTGGTAGCGTTGTTGCTAGAAGATTAGCTAGTGTGTATATAAGCCTCGGGAGTATTGTTGTCATGCACAAGTGGGAGTTTGTTGGTATTGTGTGTGCATGACGAAACATATAATCTTATATTAATTATTCTTTGTGAGACCTAAGGATCACACACATATAACGCGAGAGACCTGAAATACATATATATTCATATTCTATATATTAATATATATGTATATTGAACTGTCAATTAAAGTACACTAAATAGATAGTTAACTTAGTAAGCTTAAATAAGTATTGGACTTAATTAATAACTACAAGTAATAAACCATTCAAATAAGTGAGATTGGGCTAAACCTAATTGGGGAGAGTTTCTGGTTTGTGTTTGAGCTAGCCGTACTCGAACCCCTAACAGCGTGTTTACGAATTTGGTTTGCGGTTTAAAAATGGTTTGATATTCATTTTTTAAATGTATAAAAAGATAATTTATTATTAGATTTTCTAATATCGGCTATCGGGATAACCTAACATACCTAACAGTATAAATATAAAATCAAAGGATTTGATTTTATTTAGATCTATACATAATTTACCAAACCTTAAAATACTCTTCCCCCTCCTTTCCTTTGATTCGACCGTCGACAAGGACAAGAACACACGAACCAGTCGTGTGTTTTGTGTTGGGTATTTTATAGTCGTGTACTTGTTCGATTGACGAGCATAGTTCATAAGCCTAGCAGCTATAGGTTGTGTTTGTAGCGTTAGTGTGGATACCAATTTGGCCTGGTCGACTTTGATTAGTGTTTATGTTTCCCACGTGTTGCTAGACGATTTGGGTTAGTCACTTGAAGTGCAAGTTCGGTTCGATTGTGTTCAATGGTTGTAGCGGAACCTTGCTAAAAAGGATTCATCTGTACGTGTTTGTTGGTTTGCATAAGGTATGTTATTTACATTAATGCATGATTAGTTAGTAGTTGGTGTATTTAGATCTCATGGGTTTTTAACTAAAGTGTAAAAGTAATTTTCTTAGCCTTCTGCTGCATAGTTTTTATACTCTAATAAGGGATGTTATCCATTTAAGGGTTAAATTGTTTTCGAAAATTAATGCACGTTACACCACATTTTCAAAAATTAGAGCATACAATTGATCAAAGTGTGACAATTCAGTGCGTAGAATTAGATAGCTGGCAAGGAGTAGTGTACCTTTATCTTGGTATTTAATTTTCTAAACTTAGGATAATATTAGTCTTAAAACAAACTCTTTCAATACCCTGTGATTTTAATTGCTTTTCAATAAGCATAAAAATACCAAAAATACCCTTTTTCTCCTTTTAGATCAAATTGTCATAGATTAGTATTCCCCTATAGAACGATCAATTCCCTGGACTTACCTATACTACACTACAATTGTTAGGTGCACTGCCTAGGGGGTTGTAACTTTGGTGTAGCAATTGCCGCATCAAGCACTCTAACATGGCTAATGGTGCATCGCTTGGACACCCATAACATGACTAATGGTGCATCAATTGGTCACCCATAACATGACTAATGGTGCATCACTTGGGCACCAGTAACATGACTAATGATGCATCACTTGGGCCCCCCTAACATGACTATTGGTGTGTCACTTGGGCACGCGTACCTGAAGCATGTATAATATACATGCCGGTTTTAACTAAATATTAAAAAAATGCAATGTTTTAAAACCCAGGAAGTGGTTCGAAGACCGGGCCGGATGTAACCGGGTTTTTGATTGTCTGAGAAGCGGATTGAACCACCGGTATTACATTGACCCCCCTGTTGACCCGGTCAAATAAACATGACCGGGTCATGACTAATTATTAAAAGATATAACAAAACCTTTTCTTTCCCAAAACCTTTATAGGTTTAATTGAAAAGTTAAAGTGGTGAGGGATAATGTTAAATAAAAGTTTGTAAAACAATAAATTAGACTTATAAACTAACTTAGAAACACAAACTAATGTGGTCTTAATATAGTACTTATAACTTAGAATCATAAGTTGATTGTTTTTGCAAAATCTTTGTTATAATGTTATAGAAATAGGACTTAAAAACAAAGCTTATCGGTAGAGTATCAATCTCTTTCACCATTTCATTTTATGTAAGAATAAAGTCAGATACATCATGTGATCGTGCAACATTATATATTAAATATAGGAAAAAATTATGCATATATGTAGAACCGGTTTGACTCGGCGGTTCAATCGGCTTGATAAAAAACCGGGTTTTAAACATTGAAAAATTGTACAAGTATTGACAACATTATTATGCTGGCTTTATAGTATAACATATTTTTTACTTACATAATATGAAAATTCACTAACGTTTATGTATTACATTTGATTAAAGTGATTGTAACTAACCTATAAACGTCGAACAAATTATCTTATCTAATTTGTTATATATGATTGTACGAAATTTATTATTATGATGAACAACTTTACTCTTTTCATTTTTTAAGAACAACAACTACTATCTCACGATATATATATATATAACAAATCTATCTCATATGTATTAAGTAGTACTTGAACCCACAATCATTTAGTTGGGGAGCTTCTCATACAATAAAGGGTACAATGAAACACAAGCCCTTTGGTACTTTAACCTTTTCATTAAATAACACTCTACTTATTTTAAAACCCATAGCAGCTAGTTATTCTTCATAACATGATAATTGATACTCATGTTAATTCATGATCGTGTTCCGTTTCATGGAAAAATGATGCATCATGAAAGCAGTAACTTCAAGCAGAAGAATTCATCAATTATCTTACTTTGTACTGTATTTTTTATGTAATATAACTAGGAGTAAATTGCAAAAATCGTCCCTAAGGTTTAGCCAAATTGCATGTTTCGTCCCAAATAGTTTAAAAGTGCATAGATAGTC